>CAUYQG010079595.1:0-12824 GCA_963574415.1 Tarsius wallacei
TTCCGAGTAACCGGGATTACAGGCACGCACTACCATGCCCGGCTGATTTTTTGATTTATTGTAGAGATGAGGTCTCGCCCAGTTGCCCAGGCGGGTCTCGAACCCGCGGGCTCAGGCAATCCACTCACCTCAGCCTCCCAAAGCGCGGGATTACAGGCTGAGCCACCGAGTCTGGCAATTTTTTTATTTACTGTAGAGACAAGGTCTTTGCCAAGATGTCTAGGCTGGTCTCCAACCCCTGTACTTAGGCAATCCACTCACCTCAGCCTCCCAAAGCGCGGGGCCCGGCTGCTTTTACTGTTCTTATGCCCTGAAATGCCCCTCCTTTTTTTTCCTCATGTTTATAAGTAGTTTGCCTGTAAAGCTTTTTTAGTAAGTCTGAGTTTTCATGTTTAATTTGGAATTTCCTTTTGGAAACTACTTTCAGAACTCGAATATAAGCCTAACAAGAAAACAAATGCTATTGTGACTTAGCATCTTTATATTACACAACCTATATGCACACACATTCAGGCCACAAATGACTTTTTTTACTTGAGGATAGGAAATCAGGTTCCTCGTAAGGGGTAAAATATATCACAGGTGTTGGACTCAGTTGTTAGTGGTGTTCCCAATGTGTTTTCAGCAATATTGCCATCTTAGGAAGATGTCATATTCTCCTATGAAAACATTTCTGGGTTCCCTTAGTCTCTTATGTTAATAAATATATGTATTATATATTTTGTCTGTGTGTGTGGTATTTTGGGGACAACAATGAAATAATGTTCATTAATCTTTTTAAATGTCATTGTGATTGGACTTCTGCTTCCAAGTAAGATGTAGTAGCTGGAACTGGGTTTATCTTCCTGCCTTAAACAACTAAACACAGGAAAAAATATACCGAATAACAGTTTTTCAATGTTGGATGACAGGCAGGCATGGCAATGATCCCTGAGAGAAGGAAGATAGCCTAGGTGAGCCCTAGGATTGCCAAACTTGTTGCCTGGAGAGAGTCTGTAGGCTGTGACTTGGGAGTAGCCCAGATAGAACCTGAGAGTTTTTCCTTGAGTTGAGGAAACTCAGTTGAGAATTTGGAGAGGCCAAATTAAATTTGCAGGGCAGAGTACCGGAGAGGAGAGAGCTGCAGAGAGAAAGTGAGCTCTGGAAATATACATTGAGTTCAGCCAAGGAATGACGCATGCATGCGTGTGAGGAAACTCTTGAGTCCTGGTGTGGAACCCTGCAGATGAGGAATGGAACTATCCTTGGTACTCACAGGGCCTGGAGCTGTATGTGTTACCACCAGCCAAGGGGGGCTATCTGGTACCGTGCAGGACCTTGGATAGCATGCTCAGAAGAGTGTTGCCTTGGTAGTAGGTAGGATTAAGGATCTTTGATTCTGCCTTAAAAAGCTTACAGGCAAGCCTTGGAAGGATCGCTGTCTTTCCAATCTCATTGTGGCCCACAGCTAAGCTCAAATGTTTGAAGGAATGAAAAAGTATCCACCACCTACAATTAATGCTAGGTGCAGAACTCTTGGAGTTGCCCTTGAGGATCCTTCTCCTCCCACACCTCACATCTGGCTCCCTGGTAGTCTTGTCTGCTCTCCCTTCCTACAGCCCTGGGCCAACCCACTGCTGTCTGGCTCCTGAATTTGCAGATAGTCTTGTTTTCTTCCTTCCTTTCTCCCATCCCATCTCTTCTCTGCACACAGTCTCGGAGTCACTTGAGCAGCTCCTCAGCTCCTTGCCCCTCCCCATCTTTTTCCTGTTGTTGCTCCCCTGCCTCCCCCTGTCCTCAGCCACTGGCCTCCTTCCCCAAGGCTTCTGTGCTGCTCTCAGCCAGGCTTCCCCACAACAGCCCTGCTTCAGGTATTTCTTCAAGGAGGCCTCGCTGTCTACCAATTGAAAGGGAACCAGACACTCTTTCCTGCTGTATGTTTTTCTCCTTATGTTGCCACGGTTTAATGTTCTGTATTTTTCCTTTATTTGTCTTGTTTATTGTCTTTGGCAAGGATATTAGCTCCCTGAGGGCAGAGATCTTTTTTCTTTTTTTGAGTTGGAATCACACTGTCACCCAGGCTGGAGTGCAGTGGCATGCTCACGGCCACCACAACTTCAACCTGCTGGATTCAAGCGATCCTTCCACCTCAGCCTTCCAAGCAGCTGGAACTACAGGCATGCACTACCACGCCCAGTTAATTTTTTGATTTATTGTAGATACGAGGTTTCACCAAGTTGCCCAGGCCGGTCTCAAACCCTGGGCTCAGGCAATCTTTTCACCTCAGCCTCCCGAAGTGCTGGGATGAGCCACCTTGCCTAGCTAGGGCAGAGGTCTTTATTTACTGTCGTGGCCCAGAGTCTGGACCAGTCCCTGGGCACATGATGGGCTCCCATACAGAACTGGACATCTCAAGTCAGTTCTGGCTCTTTAAGATTTCAGCCTTGGGGACCTTTGTAACCACAGAGCCCAGCACCTCCTTCTGTGGCTAAAGGGGCAGCCAAAAAGGTCTGGTGGTTGTGACTGTTTTTTCTGTCCTGACAGCTGTTTTCTAGGACCTAGGGAAAAGAGATGGCTTTACGTAGTGTTAAGTCAGTGTGATTTTTTTTTTTTTTTAATTGTTATAATTCAGGCTCCTGGGATCTGCAGGTATTGAAAAAGGCATTGATGCTTGTGATATTCAGTGGTTTGAGAAGCAGTCTGGAGCTTCCTAGGACACCACTGAGAGTATTCAATTCTCTCCCCTTGTACTCCAGACATCTAGATGGCTGCTGAGCAGAGTTTGGGAAAGCCCACAGAAGGAACCCTGTCAATGTGACAGGAGTAAGCAGTGATCAAAAGATCACTGGTTTATGAAAAGCATGTGAGAATTTATATGAATGTCTTTTGAGGCTTAGTGGTACATTCTTTCAATCATTCATTCAGCCTCACTTGCTGTCTGCCAGCCAGCAGGAACTTTAAGAATGGAGTGGGAGTTCACATAAGAGCCCTCATTTGGCTGTGGGGCCAGTCTACCTGTCTCACACACTTGGTTTGAGCTTTGGTGCTGAGCTTGAGGAGCTTCTGGGTGGAGCTGAAGACTGAAAAGCTAGAACAGCCTAGCCTGGGTCCTGCCCTCTTCCCACCTGGCATGTACTGCTCCAGGGCTACCCAAAGGGCATGTAGATACCTGTGGGGATTCTGTCACCTCAGCCCCTTGGAATGCTCTTTTGGCTGCCTCTGGAAGGCCATGCCAGGCTTCCCTGCTAACCTGTTGCTCTCCAGCCTCCCCTGAGGATTTGCAGGTTACTTCCTCGCAAGATAGAGACACTGCTGTGTGAAAGGCCAGTCTTGGGATCATGCTGATTTGAGTTAGAATCCTATCTACCTCCTTGCCCCACCCTCCTCCCCCTTCTCCCCCCTCTCCTTGGGACTTTAGGCCTGTTTCCAGATCTGTGAACCTTGGTTTATTTTTCTGTTTTTGTGTTTTTAAGGCTAGTTTTACCTTTTTTTAAGGCCAATTTTACTTCTCTCATTTTGCTTTCCTAATAGGATGGGTGGAGAGATTCTAAGGTGTAATCACCTTCTTCTCCTACCTCTGAGGCCCTTGCCCCTACCCTCTTTCACCCCACAGTTTAGGACCTGTTTGTAAAAGCAGATGTTGACGTCAGTGGCTGGAGATAAACGCAGCATCATTATTGCTGAGCCTGAAAGGGAGGCTGGGCCTTGGATCATGGCTACCATCAGCTTCCTGTTTATCTAGAATCTAGAATGTGGGAGAGCTCATCTTAGAGGTGATTTGGATCTGCAGACACCCTTGAGCTAGAAGGTGCCTCAAACCTGAACCCTTGTGCGCAGATGCCTCTAGAGTAGTGGCTTCAAACTTTGTTGATGGTAAACAATTCTGGTGCTTTCTCATAGTCTGAAAATTGAGGCCGACACCTTCTAGCATGGGGGTGGAAAGAATATAGAAGTCGGAGTAAAGGGGTTAATTGGACTGTTTTCTAACTCCTATTGCAATCTTCTTTATGATATTACTATTTTGTTTGAAGTACTGTGAGTTTCTAGAACGTTAGGTTCAGTTTTATTCAACAAGTTTCCTATTTTAGGTTTCTATATAAATGTACATATGCATTTTAATTTTAGAACTATATATATTTTATAACAATCTTGGCTTTGTGGATCACGTTTTTAAAACAGATTTTTTTTTTCTATTCCAGACTCCTTTTAGTTTTGGCATGAATCATAGGACACCACCCTACCCCACTGGGGATTATTGTCTTCTGTGCAGAAGTGAACGGAAAGATTCTTCATTCTTAGAGAGTGGAATTAAGACTGCGAGCAAATTGGCCCTCTCCATGGCTCCCAAGGGCAACAGCGTGCTGCACCTGCCGCTGTGGGTGTGCCCGGACTGTCGCAGGACGGTGGAGAAGGAGGAGAGGCACGGTGGCCTTGACCAGCCGGTGGTGAGTGGCTGCCAGCATGAATGGAGGGAGCTCAGTGGCTTCTCCCCCTGTGGGTTAGGGGGCTGATTGGCAGTGAAAGTTGATTTGCATTTGCTTTTAGGGAACACTCCCTCCTGCAGCATCTTCTGGTCCATGCCCCACCCTCTGGGATGCTTCTCCTGGTCTTCTCAGGCCACACCTGCAGTTAGTAGTAGGGCATCTACCCTCTTTGTCTGGACACAACTCATTCAGCAAGCTCTGGGGATCTAAAGGGTTTTTTTTGTTTTTTTAGTCTGAGCACAGGATTTCTTTGGTGATGCAGTTTCCTGGAAAACAAGTAGACTTTTTGTGTGTTTGGTTGCTGGCAATTCCATGTACAGGCATCTTAACCTGAAGCTCTTTCCCTGATGCAGCTCTCAAGCTTGGCTCCTTCCTCCCTGCTTTTTCTTGATTGTATGCTTCAGTGTAATGGTGACATCCTTGAAGTCATAGAGCTTGGCTGGGAAGGCCACACCCTTAAAATAATCTTTGACCTAGATTGAGTTTTAGTGGGTCCTTGTTCCAAAAAATCTAGAAGGGGTTTCTAGAAGGGGTTAGCTTTTACTGCCATTTGAGGGGTTATTCTGTTCCCTTGGATTTCTGCCTGCAAGCTGCTAATTATTTTCTGAGCTCCTCTCTTTCTTTTAATATCCTGCTGCATGCAGCCAGTAGGAGCCAGCATTCTCTCCTGTTTTCTCATGTGGGACTGTTTTTGTGTTAGTCCTGGCCACAGTTTGAGGAGCACTTCACCACTCTATGATGTGGATCTCTGCTATTCTGGACCTCGCCTGTCGCTTGCTGCCCGCTACCAGCCACTAAGCCAGTGATGCTTTGAAGATAGCACCGAACTCCAGGGCCAGTTTCTGTGGTGGTACTTTAGTAACTAATCCTCGGGGTCTCATTTTTTATCAAAACAGAATAGATTGCTCACTTGGCCCCCCATGTACCCTTTTTTCCTGCTGTATTTCTCTCCCATAGCACTGTTTCTAACTTACTGTGCATTTTACTTATTCATTTTGTCTTTCTTCTTCATTGGAATATAAACTCCACAAAGGCATGTGGATTTTTTTTTAAACCAAGAACAGTGCGTGGCTTGACATATATTAGGTGCCTAAATGAATGAATTAATGAGTAGACGAATGAATGAGCAAAGAGGTGAATAGACCTCTGAGCTCCTCTCACTCGAGATTATAAAGCAGCACAGTGTGAAGTTTTCTCTCCCTCAGATCTTTTGCTTTTATCACTTAATTATTTTTCTTGTGTTTACTCTCTGTGTCCACTTGAAATGTTTGGTATTTTCCCTATTTTTCAATAGAAGGCTATTTACTATTACTAATATTAGTTTCCTATTTATATCCAGCCAGCATTCTTGTCTTCCTCTGACTAAAGCGTTTTCTTTTGCTTTGTAAATGTCATCTCTTCATCCTATTCCAACCCTTCTTTTCTTTTTTTGAGTCAGAGCCTGTCACCCAGGCTAGAGTGCAGTGGGACACTCACAGCCACCAGAGCCTTGACCTACTGGGCTCAGGTGATCCTTCCACCTCAGCTTTCCAAGTAGCTGGAACTACAGGCATGCGCCACCAAACTTGGCTCATTTTTCTTGATTTATTGTAGAGATGAGGTCTCGCCAAGTTGCCCAGACTCGTATCGAACCCATGGGCTTAGGCAATACTCTTACCTCAAACTCCCAAAATGCTGGGATTATAGGTGTGAGCCATTGTGCCAACCCTGTATTTTATATTTTATATTATATTTTATATGTATTATATTATTTATACAATATTATATATATTATGTTCTATATATATTATATTGTAGTTGTATTTTAGCTTGACTGTGCCCTTGAGAACAAGCTTCTGGCATTCACCGTGGTTCAGAGGCAGGTGGAAGTGCTGATGGTTCCCTGTAATCAGCCTTGCCTGGGCAAGGGGAGAGGAGTCTCATTTCCCAACTCCCAGTTTGTCTTGGTGATGAATAGTTTGTCAGGTGAGACTTTCCATCCTCACCAAAAACAGTGACCTGCAGGACAGCAGAGGTGCAGTGTTGGTCTGTGTTTGTAGACTCAGACCATCTGTTGCCTTTGCAAATTGGTTTCTTTCTTGGTACTAGTCTTTTTTTTAAAAGATACATAATTTATTTTTATTTATTTATTTATTTTTTAGTTGGAGTCTTACTCTGTTGTCCAGGCTAGAGTGCAGTGGCATGCTGCAGCCTTGACCTACTGAGCTCAGGTGATCCTTCTGCCTCAGCCTTCCAAGTAGCTGGAACTACAGGCACATGCCACCATGCCCAGCTAATTTTTTTCATTTATTGTAGATATGAGGTCTCACCAAGTTGTCCAGGCTGGTCTCGAACCCGTGGGTTCAGGCAGTTCTCTTACCTTGACCTCCCGAAGTGCTGGGATTACAGGCGTGAGCCATCGTGCCCAGCTTTACATAATTTATATTCAGTAAAATTCACCGTTTTCACTTTTAAAAATTCACTACCACAGTTCAGATACAGAACAATTATATCACCCCATAAAGTTTCCCTGTTCTCCTTGGTAGTCGGTACCCTTCCCCTACCCTAGCCTCTGGTAACCACTGACCTGATTCTTTTTCCTTTGGTTTTGCTTTTTTCCACAGTATCATATAACTTCTGTAATTGGCTTAATGCTTTTGAGAGTCATCCATCTTGTTAAATGTACCAGTAGTGTTTTCCCTTTCTATTACTGAGTAAATTGTACAGATATACCATTTTATGTGTTCATCAATTAATTAATTGATGGACGTTTGTATTGTTTCTAGATTTGGGCTGTTGGTTTTGTTTTGTTTTGTTTTTTTGAGTCAGGGTCTTACCCAGACTGAAGTATAGTGGTATGATCCCAACTTACCATAACCTCGATCTCCTGGGCTCAAAGTATCTTTCTGCTTCTGTGTCCTGAGTAGTTGGGACTGCAGGTGCACACCTCCATACCTGGCTAATTTTAAAACTTTTTTGTAGAGTCAAGGTCTTGCTAAGTTGCCTAGGCTTGGGGGCCGTTTTGAACAAAGCTGTTGTTAACGTTCTTATTTTTTTCTGTAGACATCCTTCTTACATGTTGCTAGATTGATTTGCTAGATTTTTGTTAAGGATTTTGCATCTGTGTTCATGGAAGATATCTGCCTGTAGTGTTGTTTATAATGTCTTTCAAGGTCTCATAAAATGAGATGGGTTGTGTTCCTGTTTCTTTTCCTTTTGGAAAGATTTTGTGCAGAATTGGTATTATCATTTCTTTCTTAAAAATTGTTGGTTCCTGCTTTTGATTTTTCTCGTTCTATTTGGTGAAGTGCCGGATACTGTGCAGAGTATACTGGGCTGAGGCTGTTACCTCCTTGTACCTGGAGGCCAAATCAGTCTAATCAGCCTTGGCTGTACTATCTCTTTAGTGCTTTGTGCTGCTCCCTTGTGCTCGTGTGAGCCAGAGGTGAGTTCTCTCTCTACTTCCTACTTGTTACAGGTCTCCAGTGGTGGCATTTTCTCAGTTCCCCATCTAGCTTGACTCGGGCAGCCTTGTGCTTGGGACCTCAGAGGCAGCTTTCCCAGAAAGCCTGCCCTTGCTCTTGTGACCACCAGACTCTACCTTGTGTTTGCAGGGGTCTGACCTGTGCCTTGTCCTGTGCTGGTTCTGGCTTGTATGTAGTGCCCACCTTTCTCCAGGGTGGAGGGCTTGGCTTTTTACCCTCCTCTCAGGCCTGGCCCTGGGCATAGGTCTCCAGGGATTGAGTGGGAACACCCCTGTGCTTGGAGTTTGCAGGTATTAGATGTTAGACTTTCAGAATTTGTTACAAGTTCACCTGTTTTTTTCTGAAAGCTTTTATGGCCTCTTCCACTTCCTTCCCTGCTAAAGGTGAAACAAGGAGTGTGTCCCTTTCTCCTTAGAGGGATTTCTTGCACTTTGTTGTAGAGTTCATCTGGTGGCCTGGTCACTTCAGCTGTCTGAAGGCCCAGAGTTACAATTGTATAGATTGTCACACCCTGTCTCATCCTTGTGGTTAGAACTCAAAGTGTACTGTCGGTAGCTTTTTGCATCCAAAGGGGAAGTGGAACTGAATTGCTGTCTTCTAGATACGCAGCCTGTTCTCAGCAGTCATAGTAAATATTGATGGGAATTTCTCCTAACACCCTGTCTCACAGGTTCACAGTGCAGATTTCTTTGAGACCTCTTCTTCCAAGACTGCCTGCACTTGCTTGACTATCTTTTGTTGCCATAGTTCTGTCACCATCCCTTATCAATTCATGGATTCCATCCCTGTCCCATTATCGGGTCTCTCCGACTTCACTTTTCTCCTAGGATAGCCTGAGTTCTGTGAGTTGGCACTGTGGCTTTTCCATGACTCTCAGGCGAAGCCCCTGAACTCCTTGGCCTGTGACCTGCTGGAACCCTATCATTTCCCTCTACTTGGCAGACTGTTCTTGAAGAACATCACTGGACTAGGTTCACTGCTTCCCCTTAACTTCTCTGGTTTCTTTATACCCTCATCCCCAGTAGCATGAACCATACCACCTTTTCTCTCCTCAGACTACCTGCACCCTCTTTGCCCACCCCGTGCTCAGCTGTTGACCTTCACAATGAAAGAAAATCGAACTGTCTGTGGGGTACCTCTTCCTCTCGCCCCCACCCCCCACCCCGTAGCTGAGGGTATCCTCTCCTCTTTTTTCTCACTGGACTTGCAGGTGCTTATCCTTTTTCATCTTTCCAGTACTTTGTTGCTTTATTATTTTCCTCTGTACTGGCTCATGACCAGTAGAAGGAAAATGCTTTGGAATGACCCATTTTTAAATAACCTGCCTTTAGTCCTACCTCCCCTTCTAGTTGTTACCCTGTCCTCCTGCTCCCTATCACAGCCATGTGTGTCTCTAGGTAAAATATAAGCTTCTGGTTCAATTTTTTTTAATCATTAAAATCTTCTAGCCGGGCTCGGTGGCTCAGCCTATAATCCCATGCTTTGGGAGGCTGAGGTGAGTGGATTGCCTGAGCCCGCGGGTTCGAGACCCGCCTGGGCAACTTGGCGAGACCTCATCTCTACAATAAATCAAAAAATCAGCCGGGCGTGGTGTAGTTCCAGCTACTCAGAAGGCTGAGGCGGAAGGATCGCCGGAGCCCAGCAAGTCGAGGCTGCGGTGGCCGGGAGCGGCCACTGCACTCCAGTCTGGGCAACAGAGTGAGACTCCAACTCAAAAAAAAAAAAATCTTCTCAGGTTAGTTTTGGTAAGTTATATTCTTAAAAATTATCAAAGTTGCCAGCCAAGGTGGCATGCACCTGTAGTCCCAGCTACTTGGGAGGCTGAGGTGAGAGGATCGCTCAAGTCCAGGACTTTGAGGCTGGCCATGAGCTCACACTGTGATTGTGCCTGTGAAGAGCTACTGCACTCCAGCCTGGACAACATATTGAGACCTTGTCTCTAAAAAGTAAAAATAAAGCGTCACAGTTAGTGGCATAAAGTTGTGTGAAAGCGTCTTTTTTTTACTTCCCACCTGATTTGTGATAAGACTTTTTAATTTCTCATAGTTGTACTTCCTTTTCTTTTTAAACAGTCTTGCTGCTTAGGAGTCTGTCGGTTTTGTCTTTCTTTTTTTTTTTTTGAAGTTGGAGTCTCACTGTGTTGCCCAGGCTGGAGTGCAGTGACACGCTCGTGGCTGCTGTAGCCTTGGCCTGCTGGGCTCAGGCAGTCCTTTTGCCTCAGCCTTCCAAGTAGCTGGAACTTCAGGCGTGCGCCACCACTAAGCTAATCTTTTTTATTTATTGTAGTGACGAGGCCTCACCAAATTGCCCAGGCTGGTCTCGAACCCCTGGATAATCCTGTTGCCTCAGCCTCTCAAAGTGCTGGGATTACAGGTGTGAGCCATCACACCCGACCTAGTTTTTTCTTTTCAAAAAAAGCAGCTTTTAACTTTTAAAATATTCCTTTCACTTTTTCTGATTAATTACTGCTATTTTATATACAAAGGTGTCCTATTATATATATTAGGTGTCCTAATGCAGTGGTACACATGATTAAAACAAATTTTGAAGGCACAGGAGAGAACAGTGCAAAGTCAGTGTCCTCTAGCTCTGTCTCTTCATTGTCTTTAACTTCCTAGAGGTCTTCACTGTTGGCAGATTTTTGAATCTTCCTCTAGAGATGTTCTGTTCTCTTTTAATTATGATGAGGGCAGACATTACAGTGTCCCGAGTTACAGACAATCAGTTTCTCATTGTCCTTTAGAGGGTAGAGCGAAGGTGGGTTGGTTGCCTGTAGGAGCTGGAGTGCTCTCTGCTTTCTAGACCTCTTCTGAGTGCCGCCTAACAGTTTCTAGAACCTGAGCTTGGGTGCCAGCCTCTTAAGGGAGTTGCATTCCTGTACTGACCTCATCTGGAGACCTGTGGGAATTTGAACCCTGCTCAGTTAGTCTGTTTTTGTCCTGTTGCTGATGGGAGGTAGCCCACAAGAAGTCACTGGGCCTTTATCATACAGTCCTATTGATGTTGACCGCAAGTCTAGTTTTTTCTCCTTTCTTTACAGTTACTCTTCTGCCTTCCTACATTGGGTAGTTACCCGTCAGTGTTCATAATTTTGCTTTGATATGTGCTAGAAACCTCTATTTACTGCTGTGGATTTTGCAATGTTATTTCCAATGGCTCAATTTGAAGTATTTTCTAATTTTCATTTTTTCTGTTTTGCCCATGAATTTTTGAGAAATGTTGGTGAATATTCAAACATACATCTGTTCAGTTACTTTTTTTTTTTTTTTTTTTTTTTGAGTTGGGGTCTTACTATGTCACCCAGGCTGGAGTGCAGTGGCACAATCACAGCTACTGCAGCCTTGACTTGGTGGGCTCAGGTAATCCTTCCTCCTTAGCCTTCCAAGTAGCTGGGACTACAAGCTTGTGCCACCATGCCTGGCTAATTTTTTGATTTATTGTAGAGACAAGGTTTCTCACTATGTTGCCTAGGCTGGTCTTGAACTCCTGGGCTCAGGCAATTCTCTCACTTCAGCCTCCCAAAGTGCTGGGATTACAGGAATAAGCCACCATGCCCAGCCTTCTTGGATTACTTTTAATCATGCTGACTTTTAATTTAATAATGTTACAGTTGGAAATCATGGTCTATATTATAGTTATTTTGTGTTCATTTGAGTCTCACTCTGTTGCCCAGCCTGGAGTGCAGTGTCATGATCATAACTCACCATTCATTACCTTGACCCTCCTGGGCTCAGGCAATCTTTCTGCCTCTACCTCCCAAGTACTCCAGGACTGCAACCACATGCCACCACAGCAGCAATTTTTTTTTGGAAAACAAGGTCTTGCTATGTTGCCTAGTCTAGTCTCGAACTCCTGGGCTCAAGCAGTCTTCCCGCTTTGGCTTCCCAAAGTGCTGGGATTATAGGCATGAGCTAGCATTTGTTAATCAGCTGTACTTGCTAATTCTAATACATGGTTAAGTTTTTCTAAATGTTTTTTACATGCTTGAAAATAATGTTTTCTGTGGGTTTAGTGGAGGGTTCTGTGAAAGATAGACCTTTTGGTAATTGTGTTCTTAAATCCTTCTATGTTTTTGTAGTTTTACTAATTTTTCATATGCTTAATCTACCCATTTCTGAGTGACATCAGTTAAAATCTCCACTGTGCTTGTATCTTTGTCCTTTTTTCCTTATGAATATTTCCATTTTTGCTTTACTTGCTTTTAGGCTGTGCTGGGTGAAACAGGTTGAAATTGTTAAATCTTGGTTTATTATTTCTTCTGCTGCACTGGAACCGTATGTAGTAATACCTGTAGTGCCTTTCTGCCAAAGGGCTGTTTGTTCACTCTTCATGTGACTGTGAGAGCTTCCTCCCTCCCTTTCTTTTCTTGTATGTTGCTTTCTTTTTCCCCTCTTTGTGTTAGTGTGTTTTGGGTGTTCTCATAGTCCACTTAAAGATAGACTTTATTTGGTTTCAACTGAGAATCTCTTCTTAATGTGAGATTAATCTGTGTTACTTACTGTGGTGGTCAGTATGTGTGGAGATATTCTACCAGGCACACAGGTAAAAAATCAAGTATTGCCCTTAGCCCTGATCCCTTCTGGTACCCCTTCCAGTTATTACTCCTTTCCACAGAGTTCAGCTTTCCTGCTATTCATGGCCCTCTCTCTCGTGTTTTTCTCTTTTTTTTTGAGTTGGAGTCTCATTCTCTCACCCAGACTGAGTGCAGTGGCACACTCCGGCCACCACAGCCTCGACCTGCTGGGCTCCGGCGATTCTTCTGCCTCAGCCTTCCAAGTAGCTGGAACTATAGGCGCGCGCTACCACACCCGGCTAATTTTTTGATTTATTGTAGAGGTGAGGTCTCGCCAGGTTGCACAGGCAGGTCTCGAACTCGTGGGCTCAGGCAATCCACTCA
>CAUYQG010079601.1:0-22509 GCA_963574415.1 Tarsius wallacei
TTTTTTTGAGTTGGAGTCTCACTCTGTCGCCCAGACTGGAGTGCAGTGGCCGCTCCCGGCCACCGCAGCCTCGACCTGCTGGGCTCTGGCGATCCTTCCGCCTCAGCCTTCCAAGTAGCCGTAACTACAGGCGCGCGCTACCACGCCCGGCTAATTTTTTTGATTTATTGTAGAGATGAGGTCTTGCTTGCCCAGGCGGGTCACGAACTTGGGATTCTTAAGGATACCAGTGTACTGTTTGTCACTAGTGGAGTAATGGTTTCAGGATAGTTAAACAATGCATAGGTGTAAATGGATGTCTTTTGTTTTAGGTAAAGAGATGTGAACACACTAAGTACTAGGATTGTTTTTATTTAACTTTTTTTTTTAAGTTTTAAAACAAAATTTATTAGAGGAAAGAAGAGAGGAAAGAAAGGGAAACATGCCAGAGCTGGCATGGACAAGAAAAAGCACCTTTTATTTAACATTTTAATCTGTGGTGGAAAATTGTACAGCACATTTAGGTTGTCGCTGACTATTTCTGTTTGCTTTATAGATCTTTGACTTCATCTGCTCTCTTGAGCCCATGCTTCCTTCCTAACCTCTTGCACACCCCGCAGATCCTGTGTTTGCTTTTGAATTAGAATATACCAGTACCCTTATCAAGGAATCTTGCTTATAGTAATAGCTGTCATTCACTTACTGTTTACCATAAGTTTAGCAATGTGCTAACGGCTGTGTGTATATTATTTAATCCTCCAGGTAATCTCCTGAGGTAGATGACATTTTCCACATTTTTCAAAGGAGGAAGCAGGCACATCACACAGCTAAAGATAGTTGGAATTGGGTTTCTGGCTACTCTAGTGGTGTATCCTGCGTCTCTCTCCAGCAAGATGCCGGATTATATAGGAACGTGTTCAGTTTCAGGAAGTTAGGCATCCTGTCCGTCCCAGAGTGAGAGCCTCCTTTGTGGTATAGTGGAGGGTTAGATGTGGTGTCTGTATTCAGAGAGCTGATATCCCCATGGATGCTGTTCCGTTTCATTGTGCTATTTTCATTACCCCTCATCAAACACTTAAATGCAAACATTTAAAATGCCATATTAGAGAATAGTAATTTATAAACATTAAAGAAATATCTATATTCAATTAGATGTCTGAAACAATTTGGTGTGTATGTTTCATGGCTTAGAGAGAAATCTTTTATTAATGTTGTCTGTCTGCTTTAGCCTCCTTTTTTTTTTTTCAGTCAGGGTTTTACTCCTTCACTTAGAGTGGAATGCAATGGCATGATTACAGCTCACCACAGCCTCGACCTCCTGGGCTCAGGCAGTCCTCCACCTCATCCTCCTGAGTAGGTGCAATTACAGGTGTATGCCACCACACCAGGCTGACTTTTTTGTCAAGACGAGGTCTTGGTATGTTGCCCAGTCTGCTCTCGAACTCCTGGCCTCCAAAAGTGCTGGGATTATAGGCATGAGCCACTGTGCCCAGTTTTACCTCCTCCTTTACTAAGTTAACTAAAGTTATTCCCTGGAGGTTTTTAGCTTTTCCATCTTTGTCTGTTTTTTCCTCTCACACAGCTTGGCAGAAGCTGTAAGAATAGTGAATACAAGAACTCAGTATACATTTTCACACACAAGTAGTATGAATCTCAGTGTTTGCCTCTTTCCCATCAGAAGGAAGTCATGTTCTCAGGGTAGAGACTCTTCTTTCCTTTTCAGTGTTGGCTCAGTTTTGTGGTCAGGGACTGATTTTTTTTTACTGAGCACTAAAGAAGGGAATTCCTGGCAACGTCTATAGCCTGGGGTTGTTGTTTTTTAATTTAAGTTTTTGAATATGTAATATCGTCTCATGGAACAGAATTCAAAAGGGTATTCGGTAGAGTCCTCTACCATACCAGCTTTGTCCCTTAGCCACTCAGTTTCCCTCCACAGAGGCAACCAGTGGTACCAGTTCCTTGCGTATCATTCCAGATAGATAGTCCAGATGTTGTCTCAGTACTTAACTTTTAAAATACTGAAAAGGCATATAAGAAGACATTTAGATTAGACCAATAGTATTAGTAATGCCTTATAGCATTTAGCTATTGAAGACAACCTTATATGACTATTAAAAGGGGCAGAAATTTGAGAGATACACTTCCATGTGGATAAATACAGACATGCACCACATAAACAACATTTCAGTCAGTGATGGACCACATGTATGGTGGGCCTATAAAAGTTATAATATATATTTTTACTGAACCTTTTCTATGTTTATATATATTTAAATATACAAATACCACTGTGTTGTAATTGCTTACAATATTCAGTATGGTTACATGCTATACAGGCTTGTAGCCTAGGAGTAATGGGCTACACCATACGGCCTTGGTGTGTACTATGCTATACCATCTAGATTTGTGTAAGTACACTTTATGATGCTTGCACAATGATGTAGTCACCTAATGATGCATTTCTCAGAATATGTGCCCGTTAAGTGACGTGTAGCTGTTTATGTTACCCTTTAAGACTATACCTCTGTGTTACACCTCTCTACCCTAACAGGGACAACCAAACTTCAAATACTAGCTGCAAGGTTTTAAGAAATAAAACCCAGAAAAATTCATCTTAAAATTCTTTTTTGCCAAACTTTGATGCATCTTTATTTAAAATGTCAATTGAGTTCTTCCCACTCTTCAGAGATGTGGAAAAGTTAAATATATTCTTAGAAGAGAAAGCTGAAGTAGATCAAAGGAATGGGAGTCCTCAGGGCAGACTAACGTGATGAGGATTGTCCAGTGTGTCAGAAAGTATGTTGCTACGGTGGTCATAAACTTATTGCAACAAGTAGACCCTAAGGTGAACCCCAGTGATTCCCGTTTTCTGGTATTCACACTCTTATGTAATCTTCTCTCCTTAAGTGCAGCTTTGTCCTTTGAATTGTTTCTCACCGTATGGCAAAGATGACAGGATGTTATTTTCATGATTACTTTGTCATCTAAGACCCCATTTTGATAGCAGACTTACACTATAGACTGTTTTCCTTGCCAGCCTCAAAGAAGTTAGCTGCCATGTTGTGAGGTGGCTTGATGAGAGGACCACATGGCAACAACAGCATGACTCCCCAACTAACAGCCATTAAGAAGCTGGGGCCCCTTGGTATATTGCCGCAGGAAGTGAATTCTGCCCACAACCTGGACGAGCTTGGGGGCAGATTCTTTCCCACTTGAGCCTTCAAATGAGAAAACAAGCTCAGTTGACACCTTAATTGCATACTTAGGAAACCCTGACTGAAGACTTTGCTTGCCCATGCCCAGACTCTCAATCCGCAGATAAATGTCTGTTTTTTTAACCTGCTATTATTGTGGTAATTGGTTACACAGCAATAGAAAATGAATATGTTATTTAGCCTTTTGTTGTTTTTTTCTTTAGGTCAGAACTGTCTAATACCAACAATTTCATGTGCTTTAACATAATTAGGGGAAAACTGAAATTTGATGAAATATTTAAGACAAGCCCTTTGATTTTATAGAACGAGTTTGATTACCTCATTTCTAGGAAAATAGGTTCAAACTGTCCGAACACTCTGAGTGACATAATATTGATAGATTACAGGCAACTAGAATTTATAAAGAAACCTCGATTGTATTCTTGAATATTCTTTTTCTTCTACAAGCTACTTTTTGAATGAACACTCTGATTACTTTTACCCTCCAAAACTACCACACAAACTCGTGTTATTCTCTTTGACTGGAATAGTTTCTTTCCCATTTTCTTAAAAGTGTATTTCCAGTGTCACTTCACCTGGAAAACCAACTATTGCCATTCTCACTCCACCTGAGAATTTAGGTAGCCCCCCTTTGTGTGCTTTTGTAACACTACATAGAGTTGAGATTACCTACTTCCTTTTCTACCTCTCCTAGTAGATTGTTACCTTCTTGAGATCAAGAGCTGTTTGATTGAGTCAGAGTCTCCCTCTGTCCCCCAGGCTGGAGTGCAGTGGCACAATCACCGCTACTGCAGCCTTGACCTACTGGCCTCAGTTGATCCTTCCACCTCTGTCTTCCAAGTACCTGGGACTACAGGCACGTGCCACCATGCCCGGTTAATTTTTTTGATTTAATGTAGAGACAAGGTCTCGCTATGTTGCCGAGGCTTGGTCTCAAACTCCTGTGCTCAGGCAGTCCTCTTGCTTTGGCCTCCCAAAGTGCTGGGGTTACATGTGTGAACCACCACACCTGGCCAAGAGCTATATTACTTATCATTGTACCTCTCACATGAAGTATAGAGTACACAGCTCAGTAATTTTTTTTAATAAAAGTTTTAAAAGGCAACTTGGAATTCAAGGCTGGATGGCTCATTGGTTCGACCAAAATTCAGAGTGACAATTAAAAATAACTTTAATTATTTCTTGTAGACCAGTGTTAAGACTAGAGATTTTTGCATCTGCTCAATCTTTGCCTGAGTTCCCTCCAGAAAGTAAAGCCTAGGATAAGAACTTGCATGCAGATAGTTTATTTTGGGACGTTCTTCCAGAGAATAGGAGTGGGTTATTGGGAATAATGAAATGGAACAAAAGTGAGCCAATGCACGTATGTATTCTGAGCTGGTCACTGCTACAGGCAACTAGGCATAATCCTGTTGGAAACCTCTGATAAGCCACAAGGAATACACTTGAGAATTGTCCACACGAGGGAAGGGAGAGGGGAACATTTATCCACCAGCTTCTGTTCTCCCACTGGAAAAGCGTTTTCCATAGGGTGTCACTCTTTTGCAGCTCACTGTTTGCATATATATGAGTGCCTAGCAGATTTCCAGAGTTGCCTATTCCTATGGTCAGAATTTCCACAGCAGAAAACAGGTACCAAGGCATGGCTGAGGCAAGGCGCTGTAAGTTTATACCTTTGAAGCTGGGTTGCTACAGTGAAAAGCAAAGAGAATGTGAGGTGAACACAAGAGTTGCTTAATTCATTCTATTTGCATCACTCAGATCAGTTTTCAGAGTTCAAGATGGTGGCCAGCCACATCTCTGCAAAAGGTTTAATTCTGGGAAGATGATGGAATTAGTCACAGTCCAGCTGCTGCAAAGGCTAGGAGCTTCAACTGATATTCTTATCACAACTATATCTGAGTTCTGTCAGGGAAGCTGAGCACCTCTGACTTATGGGATAAGGAAATGATCTTGGGAACTGGACTTCACACAAGTATAGGAGAAGCTCAGGAAGTGAGATCTGAAAGAGTAGTGGGATCCAGAGGTGTTATGAGCCACTCAACCTGAGAAGCCAAGCACATCCAGCCACCAAGGCAAACTGTGGGGGAGAGCTCGCTTGTATCTGTGGGTCTGGAGCCATGCATCTGTGGGTGGGCACGGGCCAGTGTGGGTCAGCAAGACTGCAGCTGGAAGGAAGGGCTAGGTACTAAGCAGAGGAGAAGCAAGGACCCAGGCATCCCTGCATTGGCCTGTCACCACATTGAGCTGCAGTGACTTTTAGAGAGCGATGACTACTGCCTCACTTATACCTTCCAAATCTGACATATTTCTCTCTTGACCAACTCTAACTTGGGATGGTAATTGTGGGAAATCGTTCTCTGCAAAATCTCCCTCATCCCTCACCCAAACTAGATTTTTTGCCTTTCTTTGCCAACACCTTCAGCAGGCCTAGGCAACCTCCCAGGTAAGAGGACCCAGATCTTCATTCCAGAGATACCTGAGCTCTTAGTTTCTTTATCCATAGTTGCTGCAATTACTAGGTCTCTTGTCATTGGGCAAAGAAGCACCAGAAGATACTCTAGTGAATCCCTTGAGTTCTGAGTGAATTTCTTTCTGCTCCTATTGTATTGCCACAGATTTTGCATCCTGGTCTAACACACTCAGGTTCCACTCCCACAAGTCTACCTTCAGGACCAGCCAGTGCAGATAGCCAAGTCTTGCAGTTCTTTGGGTGTCTACTCTTTACATCCAGAATAAGGACTATATTCTCCTACTCACATTGTGCTATGAGCTTGATGCTGATTATTGGTTTGGAGGCAGGAGAGGCAGAAACAGGTCTTGAAGAGGACAAGCGTTATCTTTTCAGGTACCTGCAGCTTCTCCAGACAAGAGGAGATTGCTGTTCTCTAGTAAATAGTTGAAGGAGCTGGTTCTCGTAGCCCAGAAAATTCAGGTAAATCTTGAGTTCAACATTCTCAGATAATTCACCCTGGTTTCTGTGTCCAGGTGTTCCTATCAGGACCCAAGTTTTATTGTAGAAGACTTGTTGAGGCTTTCATTCATATCTCTTGTAGTTCTAATATCCTTAAAATTAAATCTTGAGCCTGAGTTTTCCTGCAGCTACAGGAAAGAGGGTCTCCTTAAGTACTTACTTGGAAGTCTTTAGTCTTTGAATAGTGCCTAGATTTGAGGACTGGCTAACCTGAGCATGTCACTTTCTTTTTTTCACGGCTTCTAAAGCTGCTAACTAAAGCCCGCCAACATCTGGGCCTTAACAGTTACTAATATTCCCATTCCATTTAAGTGCCACCACTATTGCTGAGCTAACAGCACATTGAGCAAAGGTGGTATAGTGGGAATGGAAAATAAGGAGGCTAATTGAAGGATATATGGGAGTCAGATACATTGACTAGTTAGATATTGAGTTCAAAGACGGCAGGTAGGTACAGTAGAAATTTAAGATTTCTAGCTTAGAAAAAGGGTAGTGTACAGACACATTGGTTCCCCATATCCAGCATAATCTTCAGAACTATAGTGGATTATTATAGCCAACGTATGAGGAAATAAGACTCACGGGGTGGGTATGTGCTCTAGCATGGACTAAATGAGAGAAACAAGTGTTAATGATACGGCTGCCTGAATTCAAAGCCCCTGCTCATTCTACTACTGTCTACCACACTTGCTTCCCTCTTGTTTATTAATTTCTTTCCTCAGGATTCAGAAGCAGTCATGCACAGATTAGTAGGAAAGAATTGAAGCAGCTTTTTCTCTCAAGCCTGTTTGCACTTTTAAGTCTTTCTGCTAACTCTTGTGCCACTGAAGTCACGTGCCAAGTCTAAGACCAGCCTTGTTCTTAGCTTGTGGTCTTGTTTTAAGTTGAATGGCAAGCTGTGTTCTCTCTCTGCAGTTCTTCTCCTTCCTTCTTCATTACTTGTTTCTTTCTTCCTCTTCCCATCTCAACTGTGAACCTGGAAGCTGTTTATACATCTCCTGATGGACTTGAGCGAGTGGAAAGGTTTCCCAGTGGTACTGATAAAACACCAATGGGAGGGCCAACGTAGGAAAAATGGGGTATGAGGGAAATGAAGACAGATCCTGACAGTGTGTTCAGAAGAGCTGTCCACATTGAGCCTTGTCTTAGTTACTGGAGGGAAAAACGTGAACAGATGAAATAAAGAATTATGATTACTAAAAACAGAAACATTTAACAGGCAGCAGAATAATTCTTTTTGTTACTAAATTTCAAATTAATTTGTTTTACCTCTTTATATGTCATCCTGGATTATTCATATTGGTTGTAGCTCACATTTTTGAAAGAGGCATTTTTACCCACATTAAGGATTAGAAAGAAAATACTCTAGTGAAAGAATAGAAGAAAGGTTTAAACAAGTAGGAGATGGATCTGTAAAGTGTGCTTATCACACAAGCAAAAGGAATTTTAATTTGATTCTATGAGGCAGGGACCCCAAGAAACTCAGAATTTACTTATAAAAGATTGTGTATTTTTACATGTTTAAACTTCAGTCATCTCTAGAGTACTCTCCATTTGATGCAATACACCTATCGAGGTGCTTTTGCTACTGTTTTGAACTCATCAATTTTTATGCCAGTTTTTTGTCATTGTTGTTTCGCCTCTTCCACATCAGCAAAACGTTTTCCTTTAAGGACTTTTCTCATCTGTAGTAACAAAAAAAGTCACTTGGGGTGAGATCAGGTGGGGAGGGTGGGGCATGGGGATCATGCCATTTTTGGTCAAAAACTGGTGAACAGCACAGTGTGGGCAGGTGTGTTATAAATCACCCATCACGAAATGGGCAAATACATTGAAAGAGTCTCCAAAAGAAATTCCGTGAAGCCAAACACAACCTCTTACAACAGTGCTAACTGGTACACTGATGCTGATGGGTTCCTAGAACATTTACCTAGCAGGAATGCTTGTACTACAAGGGTCCCACCATCCAAAAGATAATTCTTTTTTGGGGGGACGGCCCCCCCCCATACTCTGTGAACCTCCCAACATCTTTGAAGATTTGCTGCCTGAGTAGAATGCATTGATGCCTTTTAGTCGTTAAATGCCTTGTAGTGTTTTTCTGTTACAAGGAAATTGATAATAAAAACTTTTGATTTCATCCAAAAAGTTATATGGTTTGTTAGTTAGCCATTGCTGTGTAGCAGACAGTCTGAGAAACTCAGTGGTATGTAGCAGCCAACATTAAATTTCTCACAAGTTTCTGGGTTAGCTGGGGCAGGTCTACTTCTGTTTGCAGCAGCCAAGGCTGCGGTGTGGGTCAGCAGGGGTGGCTGTGTTCCCAATGCTGCCCTTCTCCAGCTGGTACCAATAAGCTAGCCACAGTGTGTTCTTTTTTTGTTGTTCTTTTTCTTTTTCTTTTTCTTTTTTTTTGAGTTGGAGTCTCACTCTGTCGCCCAGGCTGGAGTGCAGTGGCACGCTCATGCCACCGCAACCTTGACCTGCTGGGCTCAGGCAATCCCTTGGCCACAGCCTTCCAAGTAGCTGGAACTACAGGCATGCGCCACCATGCCCGGCTACACAGTGTGTTCTTTCATAGAAGGCAAGAGGACAAGGCAAGCCTGTATCCCCAAAGAGGAGGGGACTCTAGACAGCAGTGCTATTCCGTGTGTCTACAATGAGTGAGGTAAGTGCAGAAATTGAGAGTCAGCATTAGAAACTTTTCTAGCAGTTGCCACAATATTCAAGCAGTATTTCTGCTGAATTTTACAAAAGTATTGATCCCTGACAGATTAGAGATTTTAAAAGAAAGAAAAAGAACTCTTGACCTGAGATAATTAGAGAAGTGCTAAGAGAAGAGATGACATTCTGCTCGCCAGTACTGAATACCTGCGTGCACATGGTGGACATTCTCTTCTACATGTTGGTCTTGAGGGGTTTGTGTTAGGAACATGTTGTCAGCAAGAGTCTGGCCATCTTCGAGTGTGCTCATAGTGCATTTGGATCTATAAGACTTGTCCAGAATTTACCAGGAAAGTGGTGGCATGTTGAACCCTCTTGGCATCTACTTGCTGGTCTTTCCTTACCCAGCATTTCTTCTAGCTCACTGGTGTGTTTACATTTTCATTTCAATATTGATAACCTTGACAGAGTCATTATCACTAATTGAAGTCCTTTACTATAATATGAAAATACTAGTTTTGGCATTGTAAGATTAACCCCTATATACTTTCCAACATTCTAGTTTTTTGCCTGTCTTCCTTTCGAGTTAATATCCTATGTTTGGTGTATTTATAATGTGCTTTTCTGTTTATGAGAAGTGGTTCTAAGTAAATAAGTTCTAACAATTATTGATTAGTAACAGTCCATAGGTTAGAGGAATAAAAAGGAGAAGAGGGAATCTTCAGGAGAGAAGGAAAGTATCTGTTTAAATATAATTTGTCTTCTTCCTAGCTGTGTGATCTTGGACAAGTTATTTAATCCTCGTGAGCCTTGGTTTTCTCATCTGTAAAATGGGAATAGTAATAATAGTAATAATAATGAATAATAATGCCACCTTCTTCAAGAAGTGCTAGAATAAATATTCTAAGGTAAGCACATGGCACAGAACATTGATACATATACATAATAAGTTTTATACGTAGGTTTTCAGATATTATTATTATTAGATATTATTATTTGCTTTTAGTTAATTACTAGGTATTAGGCACTGTAGAATCTGAGATAAGTCGGGGACTCTACCCCAAAGGAATTTCTAGTCTGATGTAAGAGTCAGATATATAAGAAAAATGCAATATTACAAGAGTTTAGTGCTGTTAGAGAAATACAGGGCACCAGAGAAACATTGAGGTGGGAGGAACACCTGATGTGGGCTTTGGGGAGTAGGTTCAAGGTAGGCTCTTACAAGAGAAGGTGTCTAAGCTGAGTCTTAAAGGATGCAGAAGTTAAGAGAGGAGTCTTCCAGAGAGATGGAATACCATATGCAAAGGCCTGGAGGTGCAGGGGTTTAGTGGGATTCTGGGACATTGAAGCAACGCAGCATAACTAGAATATAGAATGTGTTAGGATAGGGAGAACAGGCAGGTGCCAGGTCATCAAGAGAAATGTAGTTTGGACTTGAAGTCATTTGCAACTTGAAGCTATTGAATAATTTGTTACAGAGGCATATTCAATTTACATTTTAAAAGATCATTCTGGCAACACTGGAGAGCAGATTAGAAGAAGAAAGACAAGGTAGGAATTTTTTAAAGATTATTTCAATAATGCATGGAAAAAGTATCAGATTCTGAAAGGGAGGTAGTAGAAATTCAGTGGAGAGTCTGTGGAGGGAATGGATTTACAAGAGGAATGCACAGCATTTGGTGATAGACTGCTTTTGGGTTTCAGGAGAAGGAATCAATAATGGTACTCAGATCTCTGGCTTTGGTAGCTAGGTAGATGTCATACCTTCTCTAAAACAGATTAAGGGTAGGCTGAGATTTCCCAGGGATAATTAGTTGACTTTTGCATGTAGGGTGTTTGTGGAATATCCAGGTGAAACTCTCCAGTAAAGATGAAGAGTGGCTCTGGTAGTTGTGAGAACTCTGGCTTGCAGCTGTCCTCTGGGAAGATGGTCCTCAATGAGGGGACAACTAGGGGGCTGGTGACATCACCAGGAAGCAGGCAGTGAAAAGAGCTGGGTATTCACAGTCCTCAGCTTAAGTACTCCAGAAGGCTTGGACAAATGTAGAGCCTCAAGAGTAGAGTCTCACTTAAATCTCCTAACAGCCCTGTGAGGTAGGAAGTATCTCAGTTTCATGGATGAGAACATTTTGACTCAAAGAGTTAAGTGATTTGCCCAAGTGGATTTTGCGACTAAGTGGAAGGGCTGGGATTTCAAGTCCAGTCTGTCTGATTTTAAAGCCCGTTTTTCATACCATACCCTGCTTCTTTGTAGACCTCAGAAGTTTAAATGTATGGTCATGGCATCTTTAATTGTCTCTCTTTACCTCTGCCAGTGTTCTGGTTTAGTAAGATTGTGACACAGCCTTTTAAATAACCATCTTTAATTTCTCATGCTTCATTCCCAAACACCTCCATCAGATTGACTCATCCTATGAAATTCTACTCCAAATGCCTACTTTAAAACAACAGACCAGCTGGGCTCAGTGGCTCAGCCTGTAATCCCAGCGCTTTGGGAGGCTGAGGTGAGTGGATTGCCTGAGCCCGCGGGTTCAAGACCCGCCTAGGCAACTTGGCAAGACCTCATCTCTACAATAAATCAAAAAAATTAGCCAGGCGGGTAGCGCATGACTGTAGTTCCAGCTACTTGGAAGGCTAAGGCGGAAGGATCGCTGGAGCCCAGCAGGTTGAGGCTGCAGTGGCCGCAAGTGGCCACTGCACCCCAGTCTGGGTGACAGAGTGAGACTCCAACTCAAAAAAAAACAGACCAACAGAACTTCTCCATTGGCCACTGGATCAAGTCTGTCCTCCTCGGCTTGGCATTCAAGGCTCACTGTGAGATCATAAAGACTGTTCAAAACGTTTCTGTATTTCCTATTTCTCATCAGCACATATTCATGGTGTCATTTTTGTGTGGATCTCATTGTGGTGATCTCAAAGTGTTCCTTATAAGGATGTTATTTTAAAGTTTAGATTAAAATTAATCTTAGGATTGCTCTATACCATCTTTCTAAAAATGATTCTGTGGTAGAATCAGCTTGGATGTCTTTGGACCTTAGTTCCCTGTACACTGTAAAGATTGTTTGTATTCTACCCCTAATGTAATAGCCAGCCTCTGCTCCTGTACTTTTCTGGAGGGATCCTTTGTTTGAGGAGAGAAGAATAAATAAATTCTAATTACTAGAGATTTTGTATTATTGAGCCAGTATCGCTCTTTTAACATCCATTTGTTTCCCAAGACCCACTTTTGAGACAACAGAGAAGTCAGTTTTTTCTTCTGTCTCATGAAGGCCCGTCAGGCATTGAAAGATCACTCTTATGTCTCTGCCTAGGTTTCTCTTCCATAATCCAAATAGCCTTTCTTGCTTGGCGATTTTCTGCTGTGATAAGTCTCAAACTCTCCACTATTTTCTGGCCCTCCTCCGAGAATCTTGCAGTTTGGTCAGTGCTCATCTAAAACACAGGGCCCAGAATAACACAGCACTCCACAAGAGAGGAATGCAACATTTAGTCCCTTGATTAGGACTCAATGCTTGTATCTGAAAAGTCTGAGAGTGCTTCAGTGTGTTAGCAGCCATGTCAAGTTTTGCATTCATTCTGTAGATACTGTATTGCATAATTAACAAACTAGCCTCTCCCCTATCATCTACTGTGCAGTTGGTTTTCTTTTATGTGTGGAACAAATTTTTCCTAGTGATATTCCAACTTCCTTTTGACAGATCTTTTTAGCAGTGTGTTGTTAACTATGCTTCCCAGCCGGGTGTGGTGACACGCGCCAGTAGTCCTAGCTACTCAGGAAGCTGAGGCAAGAGGATTATTTGAGCTCATGAGATCGAGGCTGCAGTGACCAATGATCATGCCACTGCACTCCAGCCTGGGCGACAGAGTGAGACCTTGTCTCTAAAAACAAACCAACGAACAAAAAACAAAACTGTGTTTCACAGTTTGGAGTCATCTGGAGATTTTGAAGCATGCTTTCCATATCTTTATACAAATTCTTGATAAACATGGCAAAAACAGAGGGCCCCCCCACTCCACCTTGAAGTTAATCAGTGCTACTTGTGAATGATTCTGTTAGCTACTGTTCAGTCATCCTGTCTTTTCATCTTACCTGTAAAGAGCTTATTTGTACATTTTTATTTAGCACACCTGTACAAGAAAGTGCTAGAGATACAGTGAAGACAGCAGTCCCTATCTTGTACTAACAACCTAGCAACATCATGAAATACTTTGTTAGATGGTTTGTGGAAATCAAGTTACACAATTATCTGTGATATTTCTCTTAACTGGTACCTATCAGAAAACGGAATAAGGCTTTGCTTTTTGTAGTCTCTATATTGGGTGCTAACGATCTTCTGTCACCTACAGGTGGAATTCACTCCCTTCCTCTTTTCGCCTTTCATGGTTTCACAAATAACTCTGAACTTTGGAAGTCTTTGACGTTCATTAACGCCCTGTCTTTTGTCTGTATCTTTTAAAACTCTGAGATCATTAGAGAGCAGTCTGTATAGCCATATTTTTGGTGGTGGTATTTAAGTGTCTCCTTTTTTCACATTATCAGGAATTGTTTTTTATTTTATGGTAAGCTCAAAGAATTTCTGTCAGATTTAGGCATTTTCCCCCTCACGCTTTTTGTCATTCAGATTTTATATATCTTTATGTTTTGAAATGATTTTTCCTAAGGAGAAGTAGCTGTGGCTATCCTCAGATTTTCTTCTTTTAGTTGTTAAAATGACATAGTTGCTTTCTCCAGGATCCTGGTCCATTTCACTTAAACCATTCAAGTTTGTCAGCATTAAGTCCAGGCGAATAAAACATAGAACTGTGATTTTTGTCTGTTTTCTGAGGAGTTAACCAATCAGCAATGCAAGGTGTGATGTTTTCATTAGGGTGATACAAAGAACAGGTCTCTTCCTCGTTGGCAGCCCACCTGTCTTCTTTGGCGTGGATTCTCTCATTAGTCAGGCGTCTTCCACATTCTCCTCCTGGCCAGTTTCCACAACTACAGCATTTCTGCCGACTCTTCCCTTTCTACTGTACTGTCTTATTCACATTATTGGATTTGCACATTGATATTTATTTTCTTGGTCAGTTGGGAAGATTCTCTGCCTTTTCTCTAAATCTCTGTAGGTGCCATAGTCTGTTGTGCCCCATCCCACCAAGTCTTGGTGGTTTCCATGAGATTTTATTTATCTCCTTGAGTTCTTTTTTACTATTGCTACTTTTAAGTATAGTGCTTAGCACATTAATGTTCAATAAGTAATATTCATGATTAATCTCAAGAAGTATTTGCCTTTTCTTTTAGGCTGTGAGGATATCATTGCTGAGAGCATCTCATTAGATACTTTAATTGCCATCCTCAAGTGGAGCTCTCATCCATATGGCTCTAAATGGGTGCACCGACAAGCTTTACATTTCCTCTGTGAGGACTTTTCCCAGGTCATGACTTCGGATGTTTTTTATGAACTCAGCAAAGACCATCTGCTTACTGCTATCCAGTCTGACTACCTACAGGTAATCATTTATACACCTCTCAAATTCATTGTCATTCGTTATGTACACCAAGAAATCCATCCATACTTTATTATTCTTCCATCTCGAGTTGGGAAGGAAGAGAGAAATGGGCTGTGATCAAACCACCCAGGACTGCCCTCTTCGTATTTTTACAACAAAACCCTTCTTTCTGGCTCACTTGATCTTCATACACGAAAAAGCGGTTGAGGTGATAGGCAAGGTCAGAAGCACATCAGGACAGTGATTGTCTTGGCTCCCATTAATACCGATTTCTATAATGGTTTCTTTCTTTTGGTAGAGTGTCACATGCTTAAATTGTAGGCAGTAGCTTCAGCACAAAGTAAGAATATTATTTAATTTCTGATCTACTCAAATAAATATAAAAACTGAGTGTATATGTTCTGCCAAAATATGTTTTCAACTACTTATTTTTAAAATTAAAAAAAATTTTTTTTTTTTGAGCAGGAGTCTCACTTTGTCTCCCAGGCTAGAGTGCAATGGCACAGCCACCACAGCTTGGCCCACTGGACACAGGCAATCCTTCCGCCTCAGCCTTCCAAGTAGCAGGGACTACTGGTGCGCACCACCACGCCCGGCTCATTTTTTAATTTATTGTAGAGACGAGGTCTCACTAAGTTGCCTGTGCTGGTCTCAAACCCCTGGACTCAGGTAATCCTTTCGCCTCCACCTCCCAAAGTGCTGGGATTACAGGTGTGAGCCACTGCTTCCAGCAACTACTTATTTTTAATCAGAAGTAGTTTTTACCAAATTCTTGTTTTCTTGACTTACATGTCAGCCTAATTTGGTAATTTAAATTAATAATAGATTTTAAATATTGCCCCCCAAAAATCTTTCAGGTAAAGTATGTTCAACCTTATTTATTTATTTTTGTATTGGCTATATGACTATTATGTTAAAAACTGTACAACTGCTTTAATGCTATGAAGACATAAACCCATTGAGCTATTTCCTATTTCCTTTGAATTTGTACTAGAAAAATTGTAAAATGCTACCATTTTAGTTAGAAATGCAGTAAAGCGTTAAGTAATCCAGTCAGCTGCTGTGCATTTTCCTTTGTATGTTGCTTTGATTGCAGTGCAAATGTTGTCATATTTAGGCTTGATTTATGGAGAATCTTTGTTCATTACCTCGTCTCACTGTCCTGATCAAGACTGGATGTTACATGTTTATGGGAATTAGGATTTGTCAGTTCTGTCAGATTATTTTCTTTGCAGTATATTGAGCTTTGTGTTCCTTCTTGGAAACTAAAATACTTGGAGAGCGGCCTAGGTTTGCTCTAAGATTTTAAATAAAGTACAAAAAAATGAGGGGTACATTGCTGTTTCCCAGACTGTGCTTCAAGAGTTCTTTACCTGTCAGTAGAAGGCCTTGTGGAGACTGTAGTGTCTTCTGCCAAAACAAGTTACTGTGCTTGTTTTTCTTGTCCCTGCAGAAGATAGTAGTCACTCTATCCCTGTACTTTCACTTTCATTTATCTCTGTCTTGTTCCAGAAAAGAACTTAAGACAGCTGTATAGAAACCATATAGTAAGATAAGATAATTTAAAATGGGAAAGGAACAGGTTAAAGAAAAAAAAAAGATGGAAATAAGAATACAAAATTTAGTTGGCGCCAAGAGTGAGGTTGCTGGATAAAATATACATAATGCGGTCTTGTATATTTGCTGTTGATAGATCACAGAATTAACTTTAAAATTCCAAATAGCCAATGGTAAGAGTGGAACATGGTAAGTTGCATGCTGTATTTACATTATGACTTAGAAAAAGTCATTAATGAAATTAACCATTTATTAAGTTTAACTAAAATAAATATAAACCTTTTTTTAATTGTAGGCGAGTGAACAAGATATCCTTAAATATCTGATTAAATGGGGAGAGCATCAGTTGATGAAAAGAATAGCAGATAGAGGTAAGCTGGTGCTAATTAGCTTGTGTAGCTTGTGTAAATATTTAGTGGTTCTTATAGTCTCAAAAGCTTACTGAAATGCTGTGCTGCACATAAGTTTTGAAAATTGACACTATTGCCTGATGAAGATAGAAGTTTTTATAATCAGTAAAATCCTTTAGTGGAGTGGGCATAATTTGTTAAAATAAATGTATCAAAAAATCTTATTTTGTAACTTTAATAGGATACTTTTTATTATGTTCTTACATGCTTAATAATATACGTTGACTGATTCATGGAAATATTTGAATGAAAAATCTCATGAAATAATTAAAGTGTTATAAAAGCACATGGCTGATGAAAATGTTCTGGAATGAGTGTTGATGGTTGCACAACAATGTGAATATACTAAAAGCCACTGACGTGTACACTTTCAAATGTTTTAAGTGGTAGATGTTGTATTATGTGAATTTTACCTCAATAAAAATATGAATACAGATGAAACACTTGTTGTTTATTTTTCAACGTTGTGGAGGATAAAAGAGAAGTCATCCTTTTGAATGACCTCCAGCTGGGGTTGCTGGAGGAGAGAGGGGGGTATCTTAGTGGGAGGCTGGGCTTTCAGCTTAGGATTCTCTGAAGTCTTCTACTTGTGTCTCCTTGTCTGTTTACCTGTTGTCCTTGCCTCATGCGTTGTTGTTTGCCTTTACATGAGGGGGGACCCAAGAAAAACCGGAATTATCTTTTGGAGGGCAGGCCCCTCATAGTACGTTTGGAATTTGTTCCTGCGGATCAAACGATCAACCAATGTTTTTATCTGGAAGTTCTGAGAAGATTATGTCACGATTTGTGGAAGAAGCATCCTGAGTTGAGACAAATAGGTGACTAGTTCTTCCATCATGGCAATGTACTTCGTGCTGAGTATTCAGCAGTTTTTGACCAAAAATGGCATGATCCCCATGCCCCACCCTCCTCATTGACCTGATCTTGCCCCAAGTGACTTTTTTTTTTTTTTGGTTTCCCTGATGGAAAAAATCCTCAAAAGGAAATATTTTGCCAGTGTGAAAGAGGTGAAAGAAAAACCAGCCAAAGCACTAAAAGGCATAAAAAGTGATGAGTTCAAAAACTGCTTTGAGCAGTAGAAAAAGCATCTCGGTAGGTGTATTGCATCAAACAGAGAATACTTTGAAGGTGACTGAAGTTTCAACATGTAAGAATAAATTCACAATTTTTTATAAATAAATTCCAGTTGGGGGGACTCCTCCATATATTGAATACAAATTTAAAATCAGAGGAAGTAAATACAAATTTTCGTTTTCTGTCACTTTTCATTAGCTGTTTCAGATATAATTTGTATATCATAAAGTTTATCTGTTTGAAGTGTTCAAGTCAGTGGTTTTTAGTATATTTAGATTTGTCCTGTCATGTTTTTAAATATGAAAGATACTGTACTAAACCTACCTTCAAACCTTCTTACGGATAGTATTTCTTTAACATGTTACTATTTAAGCACTAGGGGACAAAAGCAGTCTTCCAATTTTATTTCTTCTATTTTATTTTTCTGTGGCCTGCAAAAGAATTTAGCAATTCTTAGATTTGAATGTTTTAATGTAAAAACCACTACAGTTAATTTATAAAGTTTTTAAAATGCCAATATGCAATTGTATAGTCTATATTTATGAATTTACATACTTACTAAAACTTCCTTGTACTGTTAAAATTCATATTCATGGCGCTTTCACAGTCATTCGTAGACATGCACAGAGCAGCAAGAAATTTGCCACCCCACGAGCATATTCCCCACTGAAGTTGAACAAGGCAATGCTTTCTTGTTTTAGAGCTCCTGTTGTAAACAAGTATTCTTTCATAATCTATTTAGTGCCACTAAGTAGCTTTTACATTTTTAATGTTTTTTATTAGTGATCTTATTGTTTAAAATGGCCCCCAAGTGTAGTGCTTAAGTGCTGTCTAGTGTAAGACAAGGAAGTCTTACAGAGAAAATTTCATGTGTTAGATAAGCTTCATTCAGTTGTGAATTACAGTGCTGTTGGACATGAGTGCAGTGTTAATGAGCCAACAATATATATTAAAGTGTCTTTGAACACAAACACACATGTAAAACAAAATTATGATCATCTGACAAAAATGTTGTGACCACAGGCCCATAGGAACCGAACCCTGTGTTTCCCCTGGGAGCAGTATAGTAGTTCAGTATTCATCAATTCACTGTTTGTGTCAACTTTATAGAGCATAACTACTACAAATAAGAATTGATTGTATACAACTCAGCATAATCACTATAGGTCACAGACGTGTTCATTGATGTGGAGTTGGTAAGGATGAAATGTCACTTATTTAGGACAGAAAACAAGCATCATTAAGGGATAACGTTTTCCTTAAGACAGTACTTTTCAAAGTGGGTTAGAATGAAGAAGGAAGACAAATGGCTCTGCCCTTACCTGTTATATGCTTAGTTTCACATAAGATTTTGTATGAAAACAGGATGCCACTACTTTAAGAAAAGATTATTTTGAACAGCAATGTCTTATGTAAGTATTAAGCCAAATCATAACAAGGCAAGGAAAAAGAAATCATTTCCTATACACTTTTAATGTCTCCAGCAAAAGGTTAGCTTCTCAAAAATAATATTTTTATATATGTATATTTTTAATTTATATATACACACGCACACACCCCATATGATTTAAGGGGAATATTAGTTTGCTTATTGAATATTTGCAGAAAAAATCCAGCATTTATATTCATGAAAAAGATCCTATTTTGTGTTAATTTTTTAAGGAAAAAAAATACAGCCCCCTAGATTAAAGAGGTGACTAAAAATTTCCAAAATTCCACATACAAATATCAACTCTAAATGGATCAAAGACCTAAACGTAAAATCTCAAACTATAATAACCTTAGAAAATGCAGGAGACACCCATATGGAAATTGAAACTGGCAACCAATTCCTGATCAGAACCCCAAGTGCCCATGCCATAAGAGATAAGATAGACAAGTGGGACCTTATCAAACTGAAAAGCTTCTGCAAAGCCAAAGAAACCGTCAAGAGAGCAGGTAGACAGCCCACAGAATGGGAAAAAATACTTGCCAACTATATATCTGACAAAGTCCTAACATCCAGGATCTACAAGGAACTCAAACATGCCAAAAGGAAAAAAAACAGCTCCATTAAAAGATGGGCAAAAGACTTGAATAGATACTTCTCAAAAGAAGATATAGGGGCAGCCAACACACACAAAAAAGTGCTTAGCCTCACTAATCATCAGAGAAATGCAAACCAAAACCACATTGAGATAATACCCATCCCCAGTAAAAATGGCCATCATTAATAAAACAAACAACAACAGATGCTGGCAAGGATGTGGAGAGAAAGGAACATTTCTACACTGCTGGTGGGAATGCAAACTAGTGCAACCTCTTTGGAAAACAGTGTGGCAATTTCTTTTCTTTTATTTTTAATTATAAAAATGGGTACAATTCAGGGTTTGGTATACAAATGTTGATTATGCGGATAACCTTGTTGATGAGGTATGCCCCTCCCTCCCCTAGCAGTTTCCCTCAACTGCCAATCACACTCTCCCCTCCTGACAATTTCCAACTACTGCCAATCGCTTTCTTATAGCATTATAATTGTTCAAGATCATCTTATGAGTGAATTTTCTTTTTTTCAAAAAACGTAAACAAGCAACCATGATCTCACCAAAAGTATCAATAAAGAGTTCTAAATATTATCAAATTATCCTGTCAGTGTTCAAATTGTCACATCTATATTTTTTTCCCGGTTGTTTTTCTTGAGTCAGGATCCAAACAAGCTTCACTGGTCTCATCTAGTTGATATGCAGCCTTTCACCTCTAGGTGTCCATATCCTGACATTTTGGGCTTCCTGTAATTTATTTATGAAATAAATTAGGTTATCATGTAGTGCTCACTCCATTGTGGACTTTGATGATTAGCATGATGGGTACACAATCATGCTGATATGCAATTGGCATGTTCTTTAAATTGTGGTTAGATCTGGAAGGCTGATCAAATTCAAGCTCAATTTTGCGGACATTAATGCTTCCTAGGTGGCGCTGTGTACTTCTACGAGGAATCACATAATGTCTTTTTGGTAACATTAAGATTGATCATCAGACTGGTTATCAACCTGATTCATCCACTATAATCTTTCCCACTAACTTTTTATGCTATGGTTTTAGTAACCAATAACCACCACTGCCTAAATCCATTATTTCACTAGAGGCTAACGATGGAAACATCCGAAGTAGATAGTAAATCCCACTAAGATATGAACCTGAATAGCTGGATTCACAATACAGAGTAGAGCCAGTGAGTAACTCTGTGTGACCTGAAACACTGTGATTTTTTTTTTCAGATGTTATTCCAAATCTACTCCTTTTATTTCAACTAAAATCAACTTGTCTTCCTTATTTGTGATGCTTTTGCTGCATCATGAAGCACAGGCCATTTATGTTATTTTAAAGGATTATTGAAATATAATAAAAGAGAAAAAGAAATGTAAAAGCAATCTTCTGGAATTTTCTCTTTACTTTGGACATGCACGACATTAAAATGGGTAGAGTCATAAGCAGAAGAAAGCATGCATTTCAATACCCTTTATAAATTCAGTATCTCATCTGAGCAGCCCACTAGGTGACATTTGAAACATAATGCAGTATCTGAGTTTTTATCTGGGTAATGTGCTGCCTTGGTTAGATGATTTGTTAGTGTGCCCCCATTCATTCTACTGGCACCTATTCAGATATTATTCATGTTTTATTGGTTTATTATATTTATATGTTTTCTTTAAAAAATTTTTCCATCCAAAAATTACTTATTTTTTGGAAAGATATGCAACTGAGGAGCAATGGTATCTCAATATGGCAATATTAGAATACCAGATCTGATACTATTCTGAGCATTGCTCCACGAATGGTTGGGTAAGAAAGCCACCTCACAGTGGTAAGTCATGAATTCTACCTTGTTGGCCCACTTTGGGCTTTACTGTATGGCCACTTGTAGATTTCACCAACATAGGCACATTCTGTTAGCAGGTTGCCTACATGGATGTTTGCCATGTGTAGTTACAAAAAGCCCACACTCAGAATGGTCTGAGCTGGATGCTCTGCAGTGAACAGTCTTGAAATTCTTGATAACTCTACCTTTGAACTTGAACTTTGTAAGTGAAGCCCAATGAAACAAAGGAACATGAACATGAGCAGTGGAGATCTTGGCAATATGCATCTGAGGTTTCTTGTGGCCTCATTAGCACATGGCAGTTGTGATGCCCCATGAGTACAGAATTCTGGTGAGTCCACGACAGGTTCAGAGAAACTTAGAGAGTGAAGACAGAGCAAACTAGGGTGCTCAGTGCCTCAAAAGACTATTTTCTGTACTTGAATTATAAAGAAAGAAACACTTTTCTAAGACCAAGGATCCCTATGATGTCCCTTTTCAGTCATGTTATTTCTTTGTATTAGCTGTTACTTACAAGGAAAGACAATTAAGTTCATAAACTTGCCACCCTGTGCTTATATTGGCAGCACTGTACAGACAACTCAGTTAGGTTTCATAACCTTGGTGTATCAGTGTCTCATAGTTGTATTCATGTTGATGTGTGGTGGGATCTTGCTAAATGGCATTCATTATTGTTGTTGCATGTATTTGTGTGTGCCATCCTGAGAATGTTGGGGCATGATTTAGAACAATGAACAAACATTAAATTTCTTGTTAAATTTGGCAAGAGTGGAAGTGAAATCAGGGACATGTTAGTCCAAGTTTATGGGGATAATGCCATGAAGAAAATGACAGTGTACAAATGGATTAAACATTTTTCTGAAGAGAGAGAAAGCCTCACTGATGAAGAGAGGTCAAGATGGCCAGTAATGAGCAGAACTGATGAAAACATTGCAAAAATTCATCGAATTGTGCCTCCAAATCATTGGTTGACTGTAAGAAGCATAGCAGACCTAAAGAAACAGGAAAGTCTTAACTGAAAACGTTGGCATGAGAAGGTGTGTGCAAAAATGGTCCTAAAGGAGCTCTTGCATCACAACAATGCACCAGCTCATGCTGTGCTGTTTGTGAGGGAGTTTTTAGCCAGTAAACAAATAACTGTATTGAAACACCCTCCCTACTCACCTGATCTGGCCCCAGTGACTTTTTTCTTTACCCAAAGATAAGGGAAATATCAAAAGGAAGGCATTTGGATGACATTCAGGACATCAGGGGTAATATGACCACAACTCTGATGGCCATTCCAGA
>CAUYQG010079607.1:0-11104 GCA_963574415.1 Tarsius wallacei
ACCGCAGCCTCGACCTGCTGGGCTCCGGCGATCCTTCCACCTCAACCTTCCGAGTAGCCGGAATTACAGGCGCGCGCTACCACGCCCGGCTGATTTTTTTTTATTTATTGTAGAGATGAGGTCTCACCAAGTTGCCCAGGCAGGTCTCAAACCCGCGGGCTCAGGCAATCCACTCACCTCAGCCTCCCAAAGGCGCGGGATTACAGGCTGAGCCACCGAGCCCGGCTAGGTTGGTTTTATATAGCAAGGGAAATTTAAAATTCACACGATCTGAAATATGATTTACTATAGGAAAGCTGCTTAAACTACTGCTTCTTATAGAGTTTTGAATTTTGTAACATGGGTTATTCTCCATCCCAAACCTCTCCCTGTTAAAGTTGTTCAGATGTAGAACTTTCAAGTAAGGTGCACTGGCTCTTACCTGTAATCCTAGAGATTCAAGAGGCTGAGGCAAGAGGATCTCTTGAGGCCAAGAGTTCAAGACCAGCCTGGGCAACATAGCTAGACCCCATTTCTAAAAATTAAATTAAATTCACATTAAAATAACGGTCATGTTGATCATCAAGAAGGGAGTTTGGGGAGTTATGAATGACTAATATAGAAAAAAATTGTGTCCCAATATCAAAAAATATATGTATCTGTGTTAGAATCCATACCAGTCCAGTTATAATTAACATATCAACTCAAAATTAAGAATGATTTTCTTTTATATTAATATGTACTGAGGGTGCCCCAAAAATGTATACGTAAAGAAAGGAAAAAACCGCATTAAAATTCTAATACTTAATATATACCAATAACAAAAGGTGAATATGGGACACGTTTAACATCTGCAATTGCAAGAGGTACTCACAGGGGTTACCATTAGACACTTCTGATTACAGTGGTCTACTGCACAACTTGTTGCTGTGCGAGGCCTCCTGGATCTTCCCTTGTGCACAACACATAAAGTACCATGTGTCTCAAACATGCATGAAGTTGTCAGGCATGTTGGAGGTTCTGTTGCACACTCACGCCGCCATTGTCTTACTTCCATTACTCCGTTGTTGTACTTCCACAACATTCTCAAATTTCAAATACAACTTCAAAATGGTCTTGTGCTCCTAGAGTGACAACTGTGCTTCCACCATTCTCTTTGACGGTCCTGTCTGTCTCACGGTAATGCTAGCATTCATTTCATTAACACCATCTTTTGAGCGAATGTCATACTACCCATGGCTACTGTAATTCAGTTCAAAAAGTAATATATAGATGACATATCTTAAAATGTGTGTGCATTTTTTTAGCACCCCCAGTATATATCTAGATAAACCGCATTCTTTCTTAGTCTTTCAAAGCATTTTTCATTGGATAGATTTGGTCTAAAATTAGCTATCAGTTATAAACCATAGCTGTCTTCTAAATATGTATTTGAACGAATAATGACTAATGACTAAATTTGGAACCCAATCAAAAATGTTCATGAATATTCTGGGAATACTGCTCAGGATAATAAATCTTGAGGGGCTCCCTGCAGGAATGCTCAGTGCGCCAGCAGTTTTGATCTGGCTTTCGTCTGTTGGTCTTATTTACAATGTCATCTTTCTAGCCATGGAGATTTCTCTGTGTACATAAGGATGTGAACTAGCAACTTTAAAATCAAATGTATTCTCACTATACTATAATTTTTCTCAACTGTCTGCTAGATTTTCATAAAGTTTCTGACTAATTTCCTTAAAATTGCCTATTTATTACATTATTTGGTGTGGTACTAGATGTGTCTAAGGTAAAACCGGTATCCTAATAATCAGTATATTTATTTTAATCCGCTTTTGAGAACTATATATGGTGTGTAACATATTTATCAAAAAGATGTAAAGCAACCCAATATCACACAGGTTTTGGTCACAGCTATTTTACATAAGCTCATAGCTAACAAGCAGCCGAAGGACTGAGGCCCTGGCTAGAATCCACTGTCTACTTGCGCCATTATCTCTGCTAAATTTCCAGTCAGATGGGGTTCTCTTGTTGGAAGTTATGGAAACTAACTGAATCTGTCTGCCTTAAGCAAAAGATAATTTTTCAGAAGGACCTGAGGTAGGTTACAATGTCAAAGGAAAAGCAGAGGAACACACTGGGCCTCAGGAAACACAGGAACTAGGAAAGCACACAGGGTCCAGGGAGTGAGAGTTAATAAGCAGGGACAGGCCTAGCATGAGTCAGCTCTAGCCCCTTTGTGCCACCTCTTCAAAATCACCATCGAGGAAGCCAGCATATGCCCGGTTCCAGCCTGGGTCAGGTGCCCAGACCTTGGCCAAGGGAGGGAGGGTGCCTTGGTTGACTGTCCTACTAAGACTACAGGGGAGGGGAGTCATTTCCCAAAGGAAAAACAGGTGTTAGTAGCAAAAACTGATGGGGAAGTCTCCTCTTCATTAACTGCCACCGTCAATTTGTCCTACTGTTCAATGAACTAGGAACTGTCATTAAGGATAGTAGCTTTTCTAGAAAGATGAACTTTAATGTTTTCCCTTTGTAGCCACAATCTCATATTTGAATGACAAGGGCATTCTGTCATTAGTCACTAAAACAAGTGGCTTCTCTTAGATCTTGCTCTTGGTTATTGAATAACCAAAACACAAGTAGGATGTGTAGTTGCCGTTCCCCTTAAAACTTCAGAGTGCTTGATCCTAATCATTTGAACCTTCATTTTTCTAAATATCCTACTTTGAGTCACATATTTAAAATACAGCCTTGTTCTGGCTTCAACAGTGAATATGCTAAAAATGCAGCCTTGAAAATGAAACATATATCATTATTGTGATGATATATCAAACAGGCAGAAAACAGAGGAACCTCCTATGAAATGCATAAAGCTGATGTCTGCAAGTTTGGGTTTTGGTATAAATTTGTCATTTACACTAAATTAGTCTTTATGCCTCCGAAGTGAATAAGTGATAACTAGCCCAGCATCCCCAGGAGATAATACTCCTCATAGTATCACCTTGAAAGAAAGTGCTTCATAAGCCCTAAGTATTAGCTCACAATCAAACTTCAACTTTACACAGAAGGAATCTCTTACTACCACCTGGGTGATTCATTGACGCCCAGCCTTTATTACAACCTCAAGTGAGGCTATAATTTATTTCAAGTCCCTTAGGCCCTTCTTAACTCTAACAATTTAGAATCCTGAGTTGGAGCGTATATTCAAGTAGGACTCTTGCTCAGTGCATTAGGTAAATATGTAGTTGTATGTTATCCTTTTTTGTGGTCCTTGAATCATCTCTTCCATCCTATACTGTATTTGGAACACCTTCATAAATGGATATATCATAAAATGTATTTCTCCAGTTTCATCTGTTTTTCCATTTCTCTGCTCATTGCCTTTTTTCCTTGGAGGTCCGTAAAGAAAAAGAAACATTGCTTTTTTTAGAGTTTGCAGTTTATAGGTATGAAGAAAGAAAAAACACATTTCTATTATTTTTCACTTTAGACGTGAATTATTTTGTACTCTTTGAAGAACCCCGTAGCTTAACTGAGGAATGGACTGATTTCTTACAGTGAAAGTGACTTACAGTAATCTTCCCCAAACTGCACAGTCCATGAAGTATTTATTTGGGACCGACAAGAAGTATGGAATTATATTGAAGGCAGGAAACAAAGGCCAAAGGCAGTCTTGTGACGAACAGAAGAAAGCTGCTGCCACCTAGAGGTAGAAGTGGATCCATTTTGAGACTGTCCTGTGAACACATTCTCATGTGTGCATCAAAGGATCTGAGAGTAGACACTGACGTAATGTAACCCTAAACCGAAATGCAGCGGGATGACTTAGTCTCTGCCTCAAAGTGAGACCAACTTATTCCATCGCCCCTCCACCCTCCATTGCTAGTGTGTCAACATTCCTCATGAGACTCCGTGCATCTCTGCACAAACCTAGTGGGTGTTTGCATTTTGTCAGCAGAGTGACCCTGATATTGATCATAAGACCTCCCGTACAAGAGAATCTCTGTTCTTTGGATGTCATCATTACCCTGGCTAAGACAGAATGTCTTTTCCACAATCCATGCTAACTTTCTATAATCTCAGGACTCCACTAGAACTGCAGTTCTTATTCGGGATGTGTGGCTGATGCTCTTTTCCTGTCTCCCAGGAGGAGGCTAGCGGATGAGAGGCGAGAGTCTTGGGAACACCAGCAAGAGGAAGGGACTCTCAGACTCCACTAAGTTATGCCAAAGCCTAAAAACAAATGCGGCACTGGCCTCCAGGCTAATATGCAACTTGGCTCATTTTCGCTTTGGCTATTAGAAATTGTACGTAGCACTGACATTTTTTAAATTGTCAGGACATTTTTATTGAAAAATCGTCCCAAATAAAGATGCCTGGACAGCTAGAAATGTGCTGCCACGTTTGGCTTGCTCTTCTGTCTTGTCAGGACTACCGTGTTGCACGACCCTGGGACACTATTCACCTCCTCTTCTATGTGAGGCGGTGCTTCCAGAAGCAGTAAAGCAAAACACACTGGCATAAGAAGGTGAGAAAATACGAAGAAAATGCGTGTGAGAGTTTACATGGCTGCCTCTCTCCTCTTCTGAATAGGAGACTTGATTGAATGATGCTGATGACGGTTTTCAGAGGGGAGAGGGCTCATACCTTTGAGAAATGAAGATGGCAATCAGGGTGTTCCTTGTTTATTTTCCACCCCTCGGCTTCCTCCGACTGCGTTACCTGACTCTCTTCTCCGCTTCGCTGCTGTGTGGGTCTTTACTTGTTGTCATTTTTATTTTATCCTAGCCTGCATTTAATTTTAATCTGTGATTTAAGCATTTAGATTCTATGTCACTTGCAATGCTGACTTGTGAAATTGCCAGAAAGTATCTTTTTTGTGGTGGTTGTACTCAATGGCATGATGACTTTTCCAGAATGTTTGTGTTCATTCATTTGTTCCCCCTTCAGTAAAATTACTGTGCCTACAATGATCCAGCCACTCTTGTACACTCTGGGGACACAGTACTTAACAAGACAAACATAGCCTCCGCTCCCATGTAGTAGAGCAAGAGAAACAGGCGAGCATCTGGTAGTGATAAATGTTCTGATGAAAATGTAATGGAGATAGGATGGGAGATGACTGGAAAGTAATCCAAGGGGCTTGGTCAGAAAGAGCCTCTTGAAAGGAGGTGACGTGGCAGCTGGGAGTTGAATGACGAGAGGGAGCCAGCCGTGAGGGTCTGGGGCACATGATTCCAGGTGTGAGAAACAGCTCCCACAGAGGTCTTCAGATGGGAACAAACTTGGAACATTCAAGGCACAAAAGAGTAAATTGTGGGGGAGACTGGAAAAAGATCAGGTCACAGAGGCTGGCAGGAGCAGAAACATACAGTCTACAGTCTGGGTGTCCCAGGCAGAAACATACAGTCTACAGTCTGGGTGTCCCAGGAAGGCTTTGGGCTGGAGAGTAACATGATACTATTTAAATATTGGAGGCTTCCTCTGGCAGCTCTGTGGAGAAAGGATCATCAGGGTGTGGAAGGGAGCAGAGGCATGAGTGAGGAGGCCATGGCTGGGGCAGAGTAGGAAGATGATGCTGGCTGAAAGCACAGTGGTATTCATGGAGGGTGAGAAGTAGATGAAGGTATGGTATGTCCTGAAAGCAGGATTAGCAGCAGTTGCTTTTGGAGGGAAATGAGAAGAATAATGGATGACACCTATACTTGTGATTGCGGTTGGGAGCTTAGAGCAGAGTGTAAGTCTATGGATCAAATGCCAGGACCATTCGCCAAGGTGTGTGCCTTTCTGTGTGTGTGTCTATATTGGATGATGAGGGACAGAAAAGTTTTTGAGATGAAGAAAGTCTGAAGATAAACATTTTTGCAAGCTAACTCCTGGTGGCCCTGTAAGAGTACAGTGCGCCAGCCACACATAGGCACAGTTCATCAAGCAGAAGCTGGAATGAGGTGCCTGCAGCAGCCTGCATGTGTATCCTGGTAGAAAGGGCTGTTCCAGTCTATCTCTTTGCCCTACCTCCACCTGCTGTCAACAACCCATTGCAAAATGATACCCCCAGTGAATCCAGCCCTGGGCTGCCTTAGTGAAACGCGAAGTAAATAGATCCTAATACACAAAGGCCTCTTTTCCCAAAACATTAGGTACCCTTATCTCCTTCTGTGAGAAGACTTTAGCCCTGTAAAAACCATTGAATCTGTTTGTTCATAGGCCTCAAGCTCAATCTTCTTCCCATTCCTTATCTACAAAATCACTCAAGCCAGAAACCTCATAGGAACTCCAACTCTGTCAAAACCACATCTATTTGATCAACCAAGTAAAGCACTCCTCTTCCTAAATATTTCCCGGCAATGTTAGCTCTTCTTCGTCATCATTCCTTGCCTGAATATTAACCCTAAGCTGCCACCTGGTCTCTTAGAGCAGATTCTTTCCACTCCTCCCCTGAATCTAATCTTCACCTGCCCACAGTGATCACTGTAAAATGCAGATGGAGTGGCCCCTCTCTTCATGACTCTGCAGCAGTTTGGCCTCCTTTAGAAGTCCAAAGCCCTTAACACAACGGATGAGGCCCTTTGCACCACACAACTCTTTTCTCCTTTTCTGTCTCACTTCCCATAAATTGTTCCCATTCTCCATGGACCCTAAGTTTCAGCCACACTGGACTTCTTACATTTCTCAACACACCAATCACCAAGGAAACTAGTTCTGAAAAACTCATGCTCTTCTGTGAAGACTTCTCTACAATCCCCCAGCCCGTCAGCCTCTTCTCTCTGATCTGATGCCACTACATGAACCATGTCCTCATCCTTATCTGGATTTCCTGTAAATATTTGTTGGCCTGTGTGTAATGTCTTTCCACCTTCTCAAGACTGAGGCCCTCCTGTAGGAGGACCGTCCCTTCCTGGCTCCTAGCTCTGCCCTCAGCGTGGGACAGGAGGCTCAGGGCATGCTGGTCTATGAATGAAGACATCTTTTCCAGTTTCCTCTTCTTTTGTTAGGAAAACTGAGTCCCAGAGAGTTTAAGTAATTTTGCCCAAGTTTGCACAGCAGGTTAAGGCTGAGATTAGAATTGCTACCTCCTGATGTTGGGGGCTTCCTTTCCATATTTTGATGGCTATTCCCCATTCCTTGCTCAGCATTTTCGGAAAAGTGGAGATATTCAAACTCAGAGGGCAGCAAAAGGTTTTTTTCATGGTAGAAACATCTTTAAATGTTGGTTACATCATTTCTGCCCTTTCTCTATTTATCATTGTTAGGCTTGACAAAATGTTTGCAGAATCATGGTGGATACTGACCTGAATTTCAGAAGCTAAGGTTTTAGGCCTGTTCTGTCACTCTCTAATTACATGATCTGTCTGGGGCAAAATTGAGTCCTGCATGCCTGCTCTTGCCTATTTTTTGCACAGGGATGATGTGAAAATAAATGGAGATTAGTATGTAGGAAGGGCTTTATGTCATAGAAAGTAGGATGCTACAAAATACCTCAGTGGAAGTATCACTGTTCACTTTTCTCTTAAATGTAACCTATTTTATTGATGCTTAAAAAAAACTTGATAAAGTTTCCTTTCCCTTATTTCCACAAACTATGTAGTATTATAAAGGATTAGGCTTCCAATTCTTACCTCCACCTGACTTTTTCTTTGATGACCTTCTCTCTATTCACTTGATCCTGAATTTAATTATCGGGCTTACCTAACACCCTGTCTCTCTGCTGTCTTCTGCCTAGCAGTGCTTCATGGCTGAGTGAAAGAGCTTGATTAATAAAAGCTTACCCTTTTATATCTCCTTGTAATTAATCCAATAAAGAAGGATCACCTCCTGGATGGGTTTTGTGTGGCTATTTTTTTAAAAATTCTTTGTCCTGTGGGTGTGCTAATTCGATGGCTTTCTGTCTCTTTTGTATATTAATGGATCTTGAAATAAACCTTGTAGTTTTTATTGCCACACTTTTGAAGACACAAACACCCTTAAACATCACACCTCAGAAAATGGGATTTGGAACAAGATTTAAATGCTAGATCTGTGGTTTTAAAAGGACGAATGCATATGACAGTTTCACATGAACAAATAATAAATTTCTTTATTTTTTTATTTTTTAATCTATTAGCTGACTCAACAGGTACTGAATTTTAAATGACACTGTACAAAGTGTCCGTCATGCTAAAGTTTTAAATCATTTGTCTTTCCATCAACTAAGAAGCTGGGCTTCCCCAGGATCATGGGAAACTATGGGCCCATGGTCTCGGAACACAAACCAAAAGGGCCTCCCAAAAATAAGAAGCTGAATATATTAATATTTTATACTATAGGAAATGACCATCAACGCAAATCTAGTGTTAATTGGCCACGGAGGGAGATATGGCATCTGACGTACTGAATGTGGATTTTTATTCTCCAGTAATTTTTCTTTTGAGGCCTTTAAAGCCGAACTGGGATGAATAAATAAATAAAGAGAATAGGAGTCTGAGCAACTCACTGGAAAGAGCTCAGGCTTTAGAATCAAAAGATGCTGGTTCTAATCCTCTCTGCGATTGACTTTCAGCCTTACACATGTCATCAAACTCTTCACTACCATTTCCTATGGGGTAAAATACAACAAAAATACCTCTTTCCCAGAGCTCAGCAGATTAAAATGTAAATGTATTTGTCGTGGCTTGGCCTTCCATAACAAAATACCATAGAATGGGTGGCTTAAACAGCAGGACTTTATTTTCTCACTGGAGATGAAAAAGCCCAACATTTAGGCACTAGCTGACTCAGTTCCTGGTGAGGGCTCTCTTCCTGGCTAGCAGAAGGCCACCTTTTCTCTGTGTCCTCACAGAGTGGAGAGAAAAGAGAGCTCTGGTCTTTCTTCCTTTTCTTTTTTTTTTTTTGAATTGGAGTCTCACTCTGTCGCCCAGACTGGAGTGCAGTGTCACGCTCCCGGCCACCGCAGCCTCGACCTGCTGGGCTCCAGCGATCCTTCCGCCTCAGCCTTCCAAGTAGCTGGAACTACAGGCGCGTGCTACCACGCCCGGCTAATTTTTTGAATTACTGTAGAGCTGAGGTCTTGCCAAGTTGCCCAGGTGGGTCTCGAAGCTGCGGGCTCAGGCAATCCACTCACCTCAGCCTCCCAAGCGCGTGATTACAGGCTGAGCCACCGAGCCCAGCTTCTTCCTTTTCTTGTAAGTAATCTAATTCCAAACTGGGGACCCCACCTTCATGACCTCATCTAAACCTAATTACCACCCAAAGGCCCCATCTCCAAACACTGTCACATTGAGGATCAGGGCTTTAAAACATGAATTTGCCGAGATACAAACATTCAGTCCATGACACTGTTAATTCAGGCTAAAGGTCTGGACAGACAAGGATCATGTATGATATTTTAATTAAAATGTCACCTCCTGATTATCAACTCCCTTAAAACTGATCATCTAAGGGTCACTTGCTTCTGACTTTTTCTTCTTAGTGACAAAGGAGTCTGATACAGGATTAGAAATGGGCCCTGGAATCAATAATTTGTTCCAGGTGTGGCTGGTTATATTGCTGGTAAATAATTCATCTTTTAGTGATTGAAGTGAGTCTCCAAAGTGATTCTCCAAAAACTTATTGTTCTCAACACTTGTCTCCAAGGAGAAAGAGTGAAGTCTCATTTCACCAGAAATAGACAGTGTACTTTGTTACAACCACCTTTCAATGATATTTTACATTCTTTAGCTTTTTATAGTTTTTATGCAATTTCATATATATCATTTTATTTCTCATAAACATTCTGTGAAATGTCTTGAAAGATGTTATTTCTGAACCTTTACAATGAAGAGAAGCAGAATAGAGCAGGGATTAAGGAGTCAGTCTGCTTATGTTTATATTTCAATTACTATATATTAACTGTCTCCTTAGGCCAGTTGTTTAATATCTCTTTGCCTCAGTTTTCTAATCTATAAAATGGGACTTGCTAGTAATACCTGGCTTATGGTTATTATAAGGATTAAATGTGCTGTATTGCATATAAAGCTTCAAAGGATAGTGTTTACCAAACTCAATGAGTGCTGACTGCATAAATCATAAGACTGATTTATGTAGGGCCATGACCCTTTTATAGATCACAAAATGGAGAACTAGGTTAACTGAATTCCCCAATATGATATAACTAAGCTGATCTTGACCTTTCTACTGTATCCTTTTCATTCACTCCTCCTCCTTTACCTACCTTTTAGATGTTCGTGTTCTTCAAAGTTCCATCTCATTTTGCACACTCTCACTTGGTAACAACCTTCTCCGCAGCTAAAGCGCTCACCTCTGTGCTGATGGCATCTTGGATTTTTCACTTCCTCTTCCAGGTTCCTACCACATCTTTCTGTCACAGCCCTTAAGTGTGTGCACGTGAGTGTCTTCTTGCTTTACTTTTGCAAGTTGGTACTTATATGCGAAGTCCTGTGATTCCAGAAATTATATGTACAGAACAAATGCCTTTCTTTTGGTCTGTAAATCCTCAGCACCAAGCATAAGGTCTAGGCTATAGTTGGCACTCAGTAAATACTTGAAGAAGAAAGAAAGAATAGGCCATGGCTTTAAACTAAAGGGTTCTAATTTTTCTAGTTCCAATTCCATAATTAAATCACTCTTAACTTTTCAGAAAGATACATAAAACTTAAATACAATGGAATGTTTTGAGACTTTCTCCAAAATTTGCTCAATTAAAATAAATGAGCAAAATTTAATTAAAATTTTGAAAGTCAGCCAGGCTCGGTGGCTCAGCCTGTAATCCCAGCACTTTGGGAGGCTGAGGTGAGTGAATTGCCTGAGCCTGCGGGTTCGAGACCCGCCTGGGCAACTTGGCGAGACCTCATCTCTACAATAAATCAAAAAATTAGCCGGGCGTGGTAGCGCGCGCCTGTAGTTCCAGCTACTCAGAAGGCTGAGGCGGAAGGATGGCCGGAGCCTAGCAGGTCGAGGCTGCGGTGGCCTGGAGCGGCCACTGCACTCCAGTCTGGGCGACAGAGTTAGACTCCAACTCAAAAAAAAAAAAAAAAATTTTTGAAAGTCTGGCATATTTTGAGTACCAACTGTTTGGCGTGCACTGTGCTGTTGCTGGGAGTATAAGGGTGTCCTCAAAGAGCTTCTGTCTTTGGAGAAGAACTCAAAC
>CAUYQG010079610.1:0-11287 GCA_963574415.1 Tarsius wallacei
CCTCATCTCTACAATAAATCAAAAAATTAGCCGGGCGTGGTAGCGCGCGCCTGTAGTTCCAGCTACTTGGAAGGCTGAGGCGGAAGGATCGCCGAGCCCAGCAGGTCGAGGCTGCGGTGGCCGGGAGCGGCCACTGCACTCCAGTCTGGGAGACAGAGTGAGACTCCAACTCAAAAAAAAAAAAAATAGCCAGGGAGCATGGCACACATTTGTAGTCCCAGCTGCTCAAGAGGCTGAGGTGGGAGCGTTGCTTGATCCTAGGAATTTGAGGCTACAGTGAGCTATGATCACGCTCCTGAACTCCAGCTTGGGCAATAGAGCAAGAGTCTGTCAGATTGAAAGCAAGAAGGAAGGAAGGAAGGGAGGGAGGGAGGAAGAAAGGAAGGAAGGAAGGAAGGAAGGATCTGAGGTCATCTTAAGTTGCCTACTAATGGTCTTATCTACACCAGCTGTAGCTCACATTTGAGCAGGGAAATGTCATAAATAAACTGACTCAGAGAAGACCTCTATCTGCAGCACTTACTGTGAACTCTTCATTTGTTAATTCCAGAGCTCCAAGTGTATTTAGACAAAGCAAAGAACCCTTTTGTGTGAACTGTCACAGTAGGGGCACTGAATATGATTGCTCTACACACATTATCAGCATATCTAGTGACACATAAACTGTCCTCCCACAGAGATGTTCGTAAGATATATGCCAAGAGGCTGAACATGGTTCAGATATGCCTGGGAGTGGGACTTGGAGGTAACAGTAACAATTACTTCTAATGGCATAAGGGTTGTAGCAGAGGCCTTCTCGACACCCCCAAGATTCAGATCAGTTGCTCAGGAGCGGGATCCAGGTGCACGTGTTTGGATGAAGCTCTCCCCGGATACCTCTCCTGCACAAATGTCCTTTTTGAGAAGCACCGATTGCACATCACGGTTTCCAAAGCTCTTTTCCATTCCACACCGCTGCCCACTGAGGCTGCCCCTGCGGTGTCATACTCAGGCTTATGTTTTTCTTATCTTACTTGGCCTCTCAGCTGACCACTCTTGTGACAAGGCTTCGGGAACACCACGTTCTTACACTTTTCCTCTAGCCACAGTGACTGCTGATTCTCGGTTTCTTTTGCTGGATCCTCTTCTTCAAATACCATCTCTGATCTTAGAGAGACCTGGGACGCAGCTTTGCTCTGCTCTCTCCCTGGTGACTTCACCCAGTCCCGTGACTGCCAATACCCCTATGCTCCAAACTCCTCATCGTCACCTCCATTTCCTTCTGACTTCCTGCTTCTCCCACCCATGGAGTCAACAGCCTAGGTCATAGTGCTCCTTGGCTGTCAAAAATGGTGCAAGCCCGTCATGTCCAAAATAGAATTCTTGATCCCTCCAAACCTGTTCTTTCCCTAGGCTTCCTCCACTCATTCAACCAGCTGCTCAAGCCCAAAATCTGACCCATCAGAGAGACTCACCGTCACTGTGTGCAGCACAGGGCCCAAAGAGTCCATTTCTCTCCATCTCTCCCCTGTTACCCTAGACTAACCTGCCCATCATCCCAGGACTAGAACAATAGCCTCCTAATGAGTGTTCTTGTTTCCAATCCACTTTCCTTAGAGTGACCACAGACATCTTTTAAAAACAAAAATCAAATCATGCCACCCTGCGCCCTCTCAAAATGTCATCATGACTTCCTATCTCAGAATAAAGTCTCAACTCACTGCCTGGGTTTACAAAGGACCCTGCCTTCCTCCCCCCTTCACCCATCATCTCCAGCCATGCCACCCTTCCTTTGGTTCCTCAGATAGTCTAAACTCATTCCCATAACAGGGTCTTTGCACAGCATACACTTTCTGCTGTCGGCTCTTCCCCTTGTTTTTGCATGACTGGTTCCTTCTCGCCATTCAGATCTCAGCTGAGATGCCTTTTCCTCAGAGATGCGCTCTCTGGCCTCCCAATCTAAAGCAGTGCTCAGATTGTCTCTGTCACTTCCCTGTTTATTTATCTGCATCCTACAGACCCCTATTAATGATTTTAGAATGAGAGTAAGAACTTTGTCTCATCCTCATATGAAATATTTCCAGCCCTAGTCAATTACTGAATGAATCAGTTTACTCATCTGAATCAACCCAGTTGTGAAGGAGGTTTGATCATCCCTTTTCTTAGATGAAAAAAATGTCACCCACTTGGACCAGATGACTTGCTCAAGATGCCAGAGCTAGTTCAGTGGAGGACAAATCCTCTGCATCTAAATCCAGCCTCCCTTCTACTTATGCCGAGGCTGCCTCCCCATGGAGAATTCTACCTTGAACAAATGTCCTCGCCTTCCTTGAAAAAAATGAAACATCTTGCACTCCAGTGCAAAAAACCAGTGAGTGCAGACGGTGGATCTCAATGCAGGAAGCAGTCAACTTTGTCTGGGTCCTAAGCTTGGTGGCTCACCCTCACCCTCAGACATTTCTGTTGACCGAATGTGATGTGACCTCTGGGAAGGGACAATTTAGATTTGAGGCTGTGCGTGTGCACGTGTGTGTGTGTGTGTGTGTGTGTGTGTGTGTGAGTCTGTGCACACACCACTCATCCTCAGCTCCTTTGTGCTTATACTGAACCCCATTCCTGGGTGAGTCATAGCCACCAGGATGCATTCCTTGAACTGATTCTCCAGCACGTTCTCCCCAGTCATTGTTTACCCAGGAAACAAGCTGAGAGGAAAGTTTGAATGTACCCCAGGACAGAGTCCACAGTCACCCCTAGGATTAGAGATGGCTTGTCAATTAGTTCTCAAGTTAGAAAGAGGTCTGTCTTTGTAGGTGACCACCTGGCATTCTTTTTCCAATTGAACCGGTGGAAATACATGCATGAACAATAGCAGCATTTACCCAGACCTGGGTTTTGCAGAAATAGTGGAGGAAATCGTTCCTATGGCAACAAGGGGATACAGTTCAAGGCTACGGCTCCTGCTGGATCACAGAATGTGGCAGGCGAGTTCTCTCTTTTCAGATGGAAGTTCTCCTTGACAAGGAAAATGATCATATTCTTAAGAATACCATCACCTCCACTTAGTTTCCAGATCCATCAGTTCAGAAAACACAGCCGGGAGCCTCAAGGCTGACCTCACAAACTCTCCCAAGGACATCCAAGGAACAGAAGAGACTGGAAACCTGCTCACCTCCCACTGGCTTTTCTCATAAGCCTCTGCTCTTCTTGGGGGCCTTCTGGTCAGTTCTGCTTTGTTTGCCAGCTAATTGCAAGTGTTAGCACCTGGGCTTGAAGCCCTAGTCGCCACCCCTCCATTTCTCTTCCTTTCCATGCTTGTGCCATGGAAGTTGTCACGGATAGGTGTGAGGACTAGCAAGCCTTTGTTGCTCTAGAGACTGTACCCTCAGTGGAAGGAACTGGCTGAATAACAGGGGTAGTCATCTGGGGATTTTACGAGCTGTGCAATGGTGAAAAAAGTAATCTTTTAAGCTCTCTGAGTTTTAGCTTCCTCACTTCTAAAATAAGATTTATGTATTATAGGATTATTGTAAGGATTTAACGCAAAGTAGAGAAAGCACCCAGCATACTGCCTGGCCAGTTGTGAGTCTCTATAAAGACCGACTTTCTTCCCCTCAATTTCTACTCTGAAGACCACCCCTTTTCAGAAGGACAGGTTTCTCCAGGGATAAAGGTAAGGAAATTGAGAGGAGAGAGCTGCCCTGAGGGGCAGGGAGGCAGGGGAGAGGGATGGACACCACACGATGTTGTTCTTTGGGGTACAGCTGTGGGGTATGTATTGGGTGAAATCCAGCCAAAAAAGACCCATGGTCGTGTTCTGGGATATTTGATAGAAATCTTCCAGTTGGTGCTAAATAGTCTGAGTAGTATCTTCTTGGTCAATAGTTATCTTTTTTTTTTTTTTGATTTGAGGTCTCACTCTATTTCCCAGACTGAAGTGCAGTGTCATGATCAAGGCTCATCCCAGCCTCAAACTCCTGGGTTCAGATGATCCTCCCTCCTCAGCTTACCACGTGGCTGGGACTACAGGCATGCACCACCTCAGCTAATTTTTTAAAATTGTTCTGTAGAGATGAGGTCTCTCTATGTTACCTAGGCTGGTCCTGAACCCCTGATCTCAAGCAATCCTCCCACCTTGGCCTCCCAAAGTGCTGGGATCACAGGTGTGAGCCACCACACCCAGCCATTAGTCATCATCTTTAGTAGTATTTGCTTTTGAGTTTCACCAGAGCCATGCAAATGAGGTTTGAGTACAGATGGCCAGGAAGACCCTGAAGAAGGCAGACCAAAGAGAACTGAAGGTAGCCTCATGCAATCTTTCAAGTCCTTCTGATGACATCATCACATACCTCCTTTTCAAAAGTGAAAAGACTTGGGGCGAGGGGGAATGGGAAGTAATATATTTAATTTCTTAATGTTGCAATTTGATCACCTTTGACTACAGACCTGAGAAAGCTTTTTTTGGTGCTCAATCAGTAACACATCGCCTCTCTAGCGGCAGTAAAATCATGGCACAAGGGTTATCCTCCAGATGGGAGATCTCTAGTTCCTACCTGAAAATGTCCAAAAAGTAGGAGATAGAAGAAAAAGAAAACTTCCTGATAGCTAAACCTCCCCATAAGGAATTGCTTCCGGAAGACATTAGAGAGAGAGAGAGAGAAATTGTTGGGATCTCACTTTTTCACCCAGGCTGGAGTGCAATAGCACAATCACGGCTCACACAGCCCTGACCTCCTGGGCTCAGGTGATCCTTCTGCCTCAGCCAGTCGAGTACTACAGGCATATGCCACCACTTCTGGCCAATTTTTATTTTTATTTTTATAGAGACGAGGTCCTGGGTTCAAGCAATCCTCCCAGCTTAGCCTCCCAAATTACTGGGATTACGGGCATGAACCACTGTGTCCATCCTGAAAGACAGAACTTTTAATGTTAGAAAATTAGAGCACTAAAATTAGTGGAAGGTGAAGGCGCCTGAGGGACAGCGACTGTGTCTCAGGGAGAGGCTCTTCTTGGAGGAAGGGCCTGGGCATCCAGCAGGAATCCTGTAGAGCCTCAAATCCTGGTCTGGCCAATTCTCCTGCAGGGAGGATAAACAAAGAGAAGGGAGATTTGGATAGAGATGTCTAGAAACTGGAGGAGGATGCCAAGATGGCTTGTTGCCTAGCAACTACCCCTGGGATCCTGTGAGGACTGCTGGCGATGACAGCAGAAATGTGAGACCCAGGGAGACCCTGGGCCTGTTTCTGAGGGAACTCAAGGCCCTGGGGTGGGTTAGGTTCTGTCTGTCCCATGGAGGCCCACTTTAACATGCACTGAGGGAGATCTGGGGACTCTCCAGGTGCCATGGCTGCAAAGGAGCCATTCTGAACCTTACTGCTGCAGAGGCCAGGGCAGCTGAGCTGGTTGAGGCTGCCTGGGGGAACCAGAGAGAGCCTCAGCCTCCCCCAGCTGCAGACACCTGAGGCCATCAGCCTTCAGCCCTGGTCCTCACTGCTAGGCTGATGGCTGACTGTTGGCTGCAGAGTGTGTTAGCAGACAGAGCTGTGAGGCAGAAGGGTCCAGGGATCTATGACATTACCAGGGGTTGTTAGTCACAGAAGTGCCCACCTCGGGCTTCAGCTCACAGCCACTTCAATCCCAGAAATACCAGGGACATTGTGCCCATCTAGAATGCAGAGGCGAGTTAGGAGACACATTGTCCTTACCCTAATTGGTTTGCCTCAGAGAAAACAAATATTCAACTATATTTATCATCACTGATTACTACCATTGTTACTGCTCACACAGAATTTTGCCAATCAATCCTTGTCCTGAAAGATCTCCTGCCTAAAATTGATAAAACTAGCAGTATCCAGCCTCCACTCCTCCCTGCCCCTGGCCTCCATGTCGGTCCCAAACTCCCACGTGTGCATGTATGAAAAACCTAAATGAATTGGTTAAGCGTGTGGGTTCTGAAACCAGCCTGGATTCCATTCCCGGCTCCCCTACTTACTGGTCATATGATTTTGAGCAAGTTATTAAACTGTTCTATGTCTCTTTTTTGTAATTTTAAAAATAAATATTAAGTCTGGGTCTGTAATCCCAGCACTTTGGGAGGCCAAGGCAGGAAGATTGCTTGAGCCCCGGAGTCTGAGGCCAGCCTGGGCAACATAGAAGGACCATATCTCTACAAAAAATTAGCTGGGTGTGGTGGCACATGCCTGTAGTCCCAGCTACTTAGGAGGCTGAGGTGGAAGGATTACCCAAGCCCAGGAGGCTGAAGCTCCGCTGAGCCATGATCTTGCCACTGCACTCCAGCCTGGGCAACAGAGTGAGACCCCAACTAAAAAAAAAAAAAGTAAGTAAAAAAATGTAAATAAATAAATAAAAAATAAAGATTACAAGTATGTCCCTCATTTTTGAAGATGATTAAATGAGATTACGTATGGGACCTATGTGCATGCCGGGCACGTGTCATTGGGTGTGGTGTTATTGCCATCTAATATTCACTGTACTGGGCCTGATAGAAAGAGCCTGGGCTTTGGTCTAACATAGTCCTGTGTTCAAATTTTGCTTCTGCTGCTTAGTGACATAACCTTAGGCGAGTTCCTTAGTCTCAGTTCACTTCAACTTCCTCACCTGGAAAGAGGAAATTAAATATATCACAAGGATGCAGTCAGCCAATGGAGGCCTTATTTGTGTGACCTCCATAGGTCTGCTCGTCTTTTAGTTTCTTCAAGACCAGCTTAAATACTATCTCCTCCTCGAAGTCTTGCAGGCCCCACCAAAAATCAGCTGGGTGTTGCCTAGCAACTACCCCTGGGATCCTTCATCTCTTTCTGCAGCAAATCTCCCTTCGTCTCTTTCTGCAGCAAATCTCAAACCCGGGACTTCCCATTATGCCCAGCTCAGTCCCCAGCAGAGGAGGGGAAACTGGCTTGTGCTGAGTTTGTGTCCAATACCTCCTCTCCTGAACAGCATCTCAGAGGCAGCCTCATCTCGACCAGTGAGATGGGGGTGCCATTCTGTTGAAAGAGGCACAACCTATTATGATGAAAAAAAAGTCATAAAACTCTTCCCAGAACTGCCAAGGGCTCTTAACAGCATCCAGTTATTCATTTGGTCATTCAGCAAAGGCTGCGTGCCAGGTGCTAGGCTGGGTGGAGACTGGCTACAACAGATACATTCTTTACTCATAGAGGTCGTATGGATGAGACAATTATTAATGAGATATTGTAAGGGCAGCCCAGGCATTGTTTCAAACCAGGTATAGCCAGACATGCAGACATGGGCATGCTGGGCATGAGGGAAGCTGTTTGCATACTCACCGATCCCTAGAAGCCGGAGGTACTGTGCCCATGCACAGTGCCCAAGAAAGCACCAGGGTAGGCCAGGAGGCAGAGGGCTTTGGGGAAAAGATGGATAAGAGCATCTATAGGAAGGAACAGGCAAAGCAGGGTAAGCAGGCTTGGCATTGGCTCGTTCTCATCATTTTAGAGGGCCCTGGGGTGAGGGGCTGTCCCTATCTGTCTGGTGCCTGGCCCTGGGGTGATTTGAGCAGGGAAATAGTGTGACAGCCTGAAAAAGAAGGTGGCAGGCAGTCAGGTTTGCATAGGAAAGATGCACACCCAGGTGACTTGTTTAATCTCTAGTAATTGGCCAACCCTGGGTGGGGCAGTCCCTCCAGGAACAGCAAGGCGTAGATGTCAAAGCATCAAACACTAGAAAACATAGTTATTACCTAAGAATCCTCCAAATACATCGTGCACACTCTGGGAGGGCTGGGAAGAAAAACACAGCAAGAGGCAGCATCATGGAGTGCCTGACCCAGGCTGGGGGCCAAAAGCTGAGGGTCCCAGAGCAATCTAGGCACACTGGTGGGGTCAGGTGACAGGCCTGCCTCCCTCTGCCGGAGGCACCTGGCCCATGCCTGTTCCAGGACAGCCCAGCTCAAGTGAAATGGGTCCCAGCAGGGATCCAGGTGAAGGCTCCTGCCCCGGTGGGGTTGCCAGGGCTGGGCTGCTGAGGGACCCTCCCTTCTCCATATTGGTGCAGTCATCTTCTCTGAATTTTAGTACAAAAATTTTTAAAGAGGAAAAAAAATGACAAAAACAGAAGCTATCCTACTGACCCAATTTTCTGGCAAGGTGGAGTGGGAAGGCGGGCCAGGCAGCTCAGTCGCACTCACGCTGACGACCTTCTCTTCCCATTCACTGTGCAGTCGTGGGCAGGAGTGGGAGCCCAGGGACACGGGGACATCAGGGCTCAGAGGCCTCGTCTACAATGCAGCAGAGCCAAGGAGCCGCCCCCAAAGGAAATACCATCAGCATTATCAAGTTCTTTGTGCTCAGCTGTCTCTTGTGAACTCTCCCTTCTGAGAGAAAGACAATTTAAAAAAAACAGTTAGGCAAAGGGTGCCAGCCAGAAAACAAGCTTCAGTCAAATCAGCTTTGTCTTAAAACAGGGAAAGAGAAACCTCTAAATCCTGTGGGAATGTTGGCCTTCTGTTAACAAAGCCAGGCTTGTCACTGAGCAGAGCAAAGACACTTGCCACCTTGTTCCTCTTCTTTCCTGAGGCATTCAGGCTTCTCAAAATTCACTCCCCATCCCTTCCTCCACCCTTCTGAGAAGAGAAAATATCACATCCCTCAGCTGTTGTTAGAAATCCAAAGTGTACAACTTTTTGAGGAATATGTATGCGCCCAGCCTGCACAGTGAGTGAGACCCCCAGGGTGAGATATATCCAAAGACAGATTTGCTGTGCTGTGTGCTTGCGGCTAGTGGATACCTGTTCATGACCCATGGAGGAAAAATGGCCCGAGCACGCCGGGAGAAGTCAGGACAGCTTTAGAGAGGAGCAGAGGTTGCCAGGCTGACCAGGAGGGGGATTCATTTGAGACAGAAGGAACAACACAGGCAGACGCTCAGAGGCAACATGACATGGTTTGTTAAACCACAAGTGTGTGTGTCCTGAAGATGGGAGAGAAACAGGGAGAAACGCTAGGGAGTTTCGGGATAGGGAGATGAGATGGGTCACAGTGAACCCTAGGGTCATTCAAAAAAAAATATTTTGTGAAAGAGCTAATATTGAACACGGTTCCATTCTATCAATAAGTAATATTCATCCACAGATATAATAAATATTTGGAAAAATTCAGCCCTACCAACTGTCATTAAGAGATTTTCCCCCGCAATCCCCCTACTGGGAATATACCCTGAAGAACTTAAATCACTCTATCAAAAAGATACCTGCACACGTATGTTTATCGCAGCACTGTTCACAATAGCAAGGACTTGGAACCAACCACGCTGTCCATCAAGAGTGGACTGGATTTTTAAAATGTGGTACATATACACGATGGAATACTACGCAGCCATAAAAAAGAACAAAATCATGAATTTTGCAGCAACCTGGATGGAACTAGAGTCTATAATACTGAGTGATCTCTCACAGAAACAAATATCTGAGTATCCCATGTTCTCACTCATATAGTGGACCTTGAACATCTATCATAATACTATGAGAAAAGGACTGACAGTGGTGGGAAACTATGGGGGAGGGGCAGGGAGGGGAAGGGAGGTGGGACTAACGGTAGTGAATATCTGTCTGGGGATGGGGAGACACCCCTTATCGACAAGGGTGCCTGAATGATGCACATTTGTATACCTAACCCTTAACTGTACCCCACAATTGTATAATAAAAAATATATTAAAAAAAATTTTTTTTAATTTCAAAATGGGGTTACCTCAAACATTGAGGGCAGGCAGGTTGGCTTTAACTCATATTTTTGTCTCTAGCCCTCCTACGGTTTTCCCAAGAATGTTTTTCTCCCAGCTAAATGCCTTTTGTTTTCTAAATCCAAGGACATTTGAAGCTTAACAGTGTCTTGAAACTTTGTTTTACAGAACCTGGGCTACTCTCTCTGCCACTGCCACTGCCTACATAAGCAATTATCTAAAACTCTGGCTGCTGTCCTGAACAGTTTATCACCCTGGCAACAACAACTTTCTCTCCTACTGTTACATTTCACAGAAATGCCTTTGCGTAGACCAATCAATTCCCATTCCCCAACCTCCTGGAAAAAACATTATAAAAACATTCAAGCTTTAAAATTCAGCACCAAATGCTTCTTCAATTTTTGGCCTCCTCTCCAATCTTAGAGAGGTGGGTCCACTCTTTTTCTCTAATCTATCTTTTACATAAACTTTTTCTAACCTACTCCTTGTGCCGTTCTTTGCATCTTTCTTGCGACGCTGGCATACCAATCTAACGGTAAGGATGAGTGAATTGGGTAGGGTCAGGGTGAGAGTGAGGATGAGGGTCTGGTTTATAGTCAAGGACAGTGTCAAAATGAAGCTGAGGGTCAGGGTGACGGTGAGAGTGAGGAAGAGCTAAGTCTAGCTGAGAGGGAGTATGAAAAGAGTCAAGTGTAATTCAGGCCCAGTATGAGCCTTAGGTCAGATTTAGGGTGAGGATCAGGATGAGCGTTGTCATCACTTTCAGGGTCAGGCTCCAGGCTAGTAGGTGTTAGGGTGAAAGGAAGTGTGAGGTTCAGGGTCGGGATAAATATGAGAGTGAGGTCAATCTGAGAATGTAATTAATAATCAGAGTTAGGGAGAGAGTCTTGGCGAAGGTCTGTCATAAGATCAGTGTCAGCTGACAATGAGAGTGAGGGTCTGTCCAGGATGAGGGTCACATTGAGAGCCAACGTGAAGATGTGTGATGGTAACGTATATGGGTGAGGATCAGGGCCACAGTGATTATGAGAGTGAGAGTGATGGTGAAGGTGACAGAAGGGTCAGGGTAAGAGTTATTTTCAGGATGAGAGAGAAGGTCAGATCAGGGTCAGAGTAAACATGATGGTCAAAGTGATGGGTCAGATTGGGAGCAAACGTCACGGACATGGCAGGGACAGCAGTGAGGATCTGGGACTAGGTAGTGGAGATGTTACAAAATGAGAGTCTTCATCAGGATTGATAGAGGCTGAAGATGGAAAGATACAGGGAGCTTCAGGTCATTGTGAGGTTAAGAATCAGAGTCGGGCTCGGTGGCTCAGCCTGTAATCCCGTGCCTTGGGAGGCTGAGGTGAGTGAATTGCCTGAGCCCGCGGGTTTGAGACCCACCTGGGCAACTTGGCGAGACCTCATCTGTATAATAAATCAAAAATTAGCCGGGCGTGGTAGCGCGCACCTGTAGTTCCAGCTACTTGGAAGGCTGAGGCGGAAGGATCACCGGAGCCCAGCAGGTCGAGGCTGTGGTGGCCGGGAGCAGCCACTGCACTCCAGTCTGGGTGACAGAGTGAGACTCCAACTCAAAAAAAAAAAAAGAAT
>CAUYQG010079611.1:0-39603 GCA_963574415.1 Tarsius wallacei
AGAGGACTTTGAAGGTGAATGAAGTTTAAACATGTAGAAATAAATATACAATTTTGAAATAAATAAATTCCAGTTTTTTGGTGTTTGCCCTCGTATACCTCCATATATAAATTTTTGTGTAAAGAAATGCTTTCTTTTATCTTGGGTAATTACCTAAGAATAGGATTGCTAGGTTTTATGGTTAGAATTTAATTTTTTGAAAATTGAAATATTTTCAAAATAGTTGTGTTATTTGACTTTTCCAGAAGCAATGTGAGTGTTTAGCTCTTCCACCTCCTTGTTTGGTATTGTCAGATTTAAAAGTATATATTTTAGCCATTCTAATATGTGAGTAGTGGTATCTCACTGTGGTTTTAATTTGCATTTCCCTAATGACTGGTGATGTTGACCATCTTTTCATATGCTCCTTTACTATCACCTATTTTCCTTGACGATTTGGTTTTGACAAAAGTGCAAAGTTAGTCTATCGAAGAATAATCTTTTCAACAAATATTGCTGGAAAATTTGATATCAATATGTTTAAAAAATAACTTCAATTTATACATTAAGCCATATACAAAAATTAACTCAAAGCCAATCATACGCCAAAATGTAAAGCCTAAAACTGTAAAGTTTCTATAATAAAACTTTTTTGACCACAATTCCAGGTAATATTTTATGGAAATGACAGCAAAATATGTGTCATAAAGGCATACAGTGGTAAACAGGCTGTATCAAAATTAAAGACTTCTGCTCTTCAAAAGATACTGTTAAAAGAAAGAAAGGACAAACTGCAGACTGGGAGAAAACATCTGCAAAGCAAATATGTTGAAGGAATCTATAGGCTTTTCAAAATTTAGTGATAATAATAAACAATATAAAAACAACAAAAAGATTTGAACAGACATTTCACCAAACATATCTAAATGACAATACATGAAAAGAAGCTAAATATCATTATATACTAGAGAATGTAAATTAAAACCACAATGGGATACTAATACACATGTATTAGATTGGCTAAAATTAGAAAGACTGATTATACTCAGTGTTGCTATAGTTGTGGAATGAATGTAACTCTCATATATCTATGGTAATGTGAAACAGTATAACCACTTTGGAAAACAGTTTAGCCAAGAAAAATACAAATATATATCTAAATGCCATCCTGTACACAAACATTCAGAGCAGCTTGACTCTTAGTAATCCAAAAGTGAAAACAACCCAAATGTCCATCAACAGGTGAGTATGTAAAGTATATAGTATATATGTTACTCTAAATATATAATAGCCACTCTGGAAACTGTGAGATAAATTTTTGTTGTTGTATGCTTCCAGTTTGGGGCAATTTGTTGCACAGCAATAGTTAAAAAAGCATGGAAGTCAGTGATTAGTGACTTTTATCAGTGAAAGTGAAATGATACATCATCCTGTGTGTGGTTACTTGGGAAAGACAGAGTTGCCGATTGACTTTCAGAAATGTGGTACCTAGAGTGAGACTTATGTTCTTTGATCAACTTTCAAAAGGAGGATATCTCATTGGTTGGTTGGCTTTCGAAAGTATGTTTACTGAGTTGAGTTGTCATTGGTTGATAAAACAGGTTCAAAACTGGTTCTGCGAATTACTTGTCACCATGGCTATTTTAAAAGCAAATTCTAGTTTTGACTTGTTATCATAGCTATGGAAATGTCAGGCTGTTCTTAGGAGAGCAGGGAAATGTTACTCTCAATAAAGAAGCACATAAAGAACAACATAAAAGAGTATATGCTAATTGATATAAATAGAAGCAATTAAGTATAATTGCAAGCCTAGAAAAAGAGAATGACTACATCTGGAAATGAAGAGATGATTCTCTAAAAAAGATGATATATGAGTTTCTTCTTACACAATAGACTAATCAGACAGAATAGAAGAAAGTGTTGTAGGCAAAGAGACGAGAATGGGAAAATTATAGGTGTGGGAACTTCATTTTAAGAAATTATTTTTGTTTGTTTGTTTACACTCCTGCACAACTTAGCACAGGACTCTTTTTTAAGACAGTGGTTTTATAAATACTGATATATTGGTGACAGTGTATAGTGACAAGTAAAACAAAATAATTATTTGAAATATATGCCCTTACTCTTTTCAAATATTTAAAATATAATTTTTGACTATAATATAGTTACAAATATAATTAGTATATATAAATAGCATACATATATTATAATCAATAATTATAATATATGTATACTATATATAATTATATACTATAAATTATTGTATATTAATTAATAATATATTATAATTATTATATATAATTAATATATAATATAATTAATAAATAATATATTATATATTAATTAATATATTTATTATATATAATAAATAATTATAATATATTGATTATTATATATTAATTAATATATAACATATATTTAGAGTAACATATATATTATACTATATACTTTGTAAATAAAGTAATATATACTATATATAAAGTAATATATATACCATAAATAATATCTATTATATATAAAAGGTATGAAAATTTCTTAGTCCAAAAACTGGTTTTTGTAGGGTCCCCCTCATATATTGGAAAACTTTTTGGAAGTTTGAAACAATCTCAGAAAAATCACAGATGAACTGCATAACCTAGAAGTAAAAAAATGAAAAAATTAAGAAAAAGTTATGTCATGAATGCATAAAATATATCCAGATATTAGTCTATTTTTTCATTTACTACCATAAAGTGTGCACAAATCAATTATAAAAAGTAAGCCGGGCTCGGTGGCTCAGCCTGTAATCCCGCGCTTTGGGAGGCTGAGGTGAGTGGATTGCCTGAGCCCGTGTGTTCGAGACCCGCCTGGGCAAGCGAGACCTCATCTCTACAATAAATCAAAAAATGAGCCGGGCGTGGCAGCGCACGCCTGTAGTTCCAGCTACTCGGAAGGCTGAGGCGGAAGGATCACCGGAGCCCAGCAGGTCGAGGCTGTGGTGGCCGGGAGCGGCCACTGCACTTCAGTCTGGACGACAGAGTGAGACTCCCACTCAAAAAAAAAAAAAAAAGTAAAATTTATCAAAATGTATACACATAAACATTTACAGACTATACATGGCACCATTTGCTGTCAACAGAAATGTAAAACAAGCATAAAGATGCAGTATTAAAACATAATGCATAAAATCACCATAGTGCATACTATAATACCGTAATAATTTAGTAGCTACCTCCTGTTGCTATGCAGTGAGCTCAAGTGTTGTGAGAATTTGCTTAACATGTGTGGCCCTAGTCATCTCCATGTATGCAGTTCACCTCTCCAGCATATTGCGGATCACTGTAAAAAGTGATCTAAGTTCTCGCATATTTTTCATTGCGTTTATTGCCAATACCATAAATCTTGAGTAACGTCATGGGACCCATACAAAGTGTCACTAGTGATGCTTCAAGTGCTCTCAAGAAACAGGAAAAAAAATCTTGACATTACTAGAAAAGGTTGGACTGCACCATATGTGAATATGTATTGTACATGAAGGTTTGCAGCTGAGTTTGCTACCATTTCAGACTGGTGATTCACCTTGTAAACAGACGTGTAAACTTATGGTGTCAATAAATACAGTATACTAATACATGTGTATTTTCTCTTCTTTGTGATTTTCTTAATCACATTTTCTTTAGATTATTGTGTAAATACAGTACAGTACACAATACATATAACATACAAAATATGTGTGAATTGATTTTTTTATGTTATCAATAAAGCTTCTGGTCAGCTTATGCTGTTAGTGGTTAAGTTTGGGAGGATCAGAAGTTATACACAACTTTTTAATTCCACAATTGGGGTGGGTGTTGGCACCTCAATCCCCCGCATTGTTTGCAGGTCGCCTATGTAAAGTTCTAGTAAAGGAAAAATGGTGTATGAAAAATGTACTTTAGTATGTAAATACTTAGGAATGATTATACCAGAAGACTTAATGGTACAATCATATGCTTGCAGCAGTATGTAAGAGCTACACATGGAGATGGATAAAGATGTTTTGTAGTGTTACCTCAAATGCTTTGAAAAGTATTGCTTTGAGGGGCTGTAATTTTCAAAATGATGAACAGCTCATGGTAAAGTTCTTACTAAGACACTGTAGACTTCTCGTGTTTTACATTGTGCTTGTATTCCTGAAAAATTTGGTGTATATTAAAATAATAGTAAAAAAAAAAGCTTTGCTTTGTGCTTATATATAAAACAAAGTTGGGCTGTATGCTCAGACAAGTACAAGCAAGATTTTCTCACATAAGGATATAACAGAATATTTGAAATTTGTTTAGAATGTGAGATATTTTTTGTTGCATGGGACTGTTTTATTTATTAGAAGACATAAGACTACAGCCTAGTCCCTTAATCAATAAATAGTGATTTGACTTTCCCCAAGTCATTATGACAACCAATAGCCACAATTAAAGTTACAAAATGTCCCCTAAGGGGCATCCTGGCAAGATTCTCTGTGCCAGAATAAATATATGAATAATTGCAGGTGTATGTGTGTGTATATATATGTATATATTTATATATGCGTGTATTTGTGCGTATACATAGGTATTGAAGCAATATGCAATGGTAATAAAACAAATACATGTATACACACATATATATAAACTATTTTAAAACTGAAAACAACTATAATTTGAGTTTGTTGAGCAAAGAGTAAACAGGATTGAATAGCTTAGCAGTTCTTTGTATCTACTATGATTGTTGTGATGGTTTAATTTCAAGTATCAACTTGCCTGGGGTAAGAGATGCCCAGGTATCTGGTAAAACACTTTTTCAGGGAGAGGGTGTTTCTGGAAAAGTTTAGCATTTAAATCAGTAAAGAAGATGGCCCGCACCAATGCATGTGGGTGTCATCTAATCCATTGAGGACCTAATGGAATGAAAAGGTGGAGGAAGGGCAAATTCCCTCTCTGTTTGAGCTGGGAGATCCATCTTCTTCTGTCTTGGATATCACTGCTCCTGGTTCTTGGGCCTTTGGACTCATACCATCAGTCTCCCAGTTCCTGGTCCGTTGGATTCAAACTGGGATTTATACCACTAGCTCCCATGGTTTGCAGATCTTTGGGTTCAGACTACTCCATCAGCTTTAATGAGTTGTTAGCTTGCAGATGGCAGATTTTTCTGTCGCTGCAATGGTGTGAACCAATTCTTCATAATCAATCATATACGTGTGTGTGTGTATGTTTGTGTGTGTGTAGTAGTGCTTCTGCCATTTTTTGTTTCACTTCTTCCACATTGGCAAAACGTTTCCATTTGAGGACTTTTTTCATCCGGGGGAATAAAACAAAGTCCCTTGGGGTGAGATCAGATGAATAAGGAGAGTAAGGCACTGGGATCATGCCGTTTGGGGTCAAAAACTGCTGAACACTCAGCATGGTGAGGGCAGGTGCACTTGTAAATCACCCATCATGAAATGGGCAAACACATTGAAAGACCTCCAAAAAAAAAAAAAATTCACTAAAGCCGAACAGGGCCTCTCACAACAATGTAGCTGGCACACTGACACTGATGGGTTCCTAGAACACTTCCCTAGTGGGGGAAGCCTGTACTACGAGTGGCCTGCCCTCCAAAAGATAATTCCATTTGTTTTGTGGTCTCCTTATATGTACACACACACACACACACACACATACACACACACACGCACTCGCACACAATCTCCTGTTGGTTCTGTTCTTCTGGATGAGCCTGACTAACACAATTGTTATGATGGCAAAACGGTATAAAGCTAATATTTATTCACTTCATACTCAAGGGACTCAGAGTTATACATTTTATGTGCATTTTCTCATTTCATCTTCATAATCTCTATGATGGATGCTATAATCAAACTCATTTTACAGAGGCAGATATTATGTCCTAGAGAGGCTAAATAACTTGCTTGATTGAGGTCATGAGGCTAGTGGGTGGAACAACCAGGATTCCATTTGAGACATTCTGACCCTGGAGCACTTCCACCTTACTCTATAGCAATCAATATGGTGATTTATTTTTATGAAGATTGTCTTGAATCATCAAGAAAATATGAAATTATGATCATTTTATTCTTTTAGGATTCAGTGAAGTGTACTCAATAATTAATCTTAAGAAAACAATGCATATAGATTTATTTATAAGGATGGTAATTACGGTGCTGTAATTAAAACAGATGCTGAAACAATGTAAATTTCCAGCAGTAGGGGAATGGTTGAATAAATTATGATTCATAAATAAGATGAAATTCTATGTGACCATTATAATTATATGATTGAATATTTACTTATAGGGAAATATGAAAAATATATTTTAATAAAAAAGGATGACAGAGCAGCATGTCATGCATAATATATTCATATAGTTACATAAAATGAATTAAGAATATACAAATTTTAGTCTCTAGATTGTATGAATCCAGTAGATTTTATTTACTATTTTAATATGCTTGAATTTTCTATTTTCTCTTTTTTTTTTTTTGAGTTGGAGTCACTCTGTTGCCCAGGCTCGAGGGCAGTGGCACGCTCACAGCCACCACAGCCTCGACCTGCTGGGCTTAGGCGAATCTTCTGCCTCAGCCTTCCAAGTAGCTAGAACTACAGGTGCATGCCACAATGCCTGGCTAATTTTTTGATTTGTTGTAGAGATGAGGTCTCGCCAAGTTGCCCATATTGTTCTCAAACCCCTGGGCTCAGGCAATCCTCTCACCTCGGCCTCTCAAAGTGCTGGGATTATAGGCATGAGCCACCACGCCCAGCCTTATTTCTTCTACACATTTTGATGAACACTTCTTGTATAATAATAATAAACGATTAGAGACTTGAAAAATATTATTGTGAACCTCCATGCATATGTCATATTATTCATTTTTAAAAAAGCTTTATCTATTTTTACATTATTCTTTGTTGATAGTTACCTTTAATACAAAGAATATCCTTCATATCAAAATAAAATATAGCATTTCAACACAAAGGAGAAATGAATAAAACAACTTTATTAATTTCATATTTCAAAGCCATTTAAAAATGATTTTACATTTAAAACTACATGTGAAATACATAATATTTATTTGGAAAATCTCTTTCTCTGATTGTTCTATAAGCCTTTGAGAACATGTTTTATTTAATTATCCTTATTTCTCACTATAATTATCAGTCCATAGTAGGTATTTATGCATGAAATATTTGTTATATTAATGTATACATGAAGTATTACTATGGTAACTAAAGTATGTTTTTAAATTAAGGATAAATGCTTCAAAGTTATTTATATTATTTTTTAAAAATTACTTTGGGCCAGGCTCAGTGGCTCAGCCTGTAATCCTAGCACTTTGGGAGGCCAAGGCAAGTAGACTGCCTGAGCCCGTGGGTTTGAGACCAGCCCGGGCAACTTGGCGAGACCCCATCTCTACAATAAAAATTAAAAATTAGCCGGGTGTGGTAGTCTGTACCTGTAGTTCCAGCTATTGGAAGGCTGAGATAGAAGGATTGCTGGAGTCCAGCAGGTTGACACTGGGGTGCTAGGGTGGCCATGAGCGTGCCACTGCACTCCAGCCTGAGTGATGTATTGAGACTCTCAACTAAAAAAAAAAAAAATTATTTTGTTTGCTCTCTCTGTACTCCCTCAAAGATTACTATAATATCATATAGCTATAATATAGTATGACACGGTTCTTTAACATCTAAATTTTTTATTTAATAAATAAAAGTTAACCACTATGGAAGCAAAAATCCAAAGTGAGATAAGAGCGTTATTCAGTCACTCCACAAATATTTATTGAGTGTCTTGTGTTCAGTACTTTATGATAGACATGAGGAAAATTGAAAGGTAAATAAACCATCTTCCCTCTCATGTGTTGGTTTAGACGGGGGAAATGATACACATACATAATTAACTGCAGTAAAAGATATAAAGTGATGTGAGATGTAAAACAAGCACAGATTGAGTGTTCTGTTGCTCTGCTAAGCAATCTGGAGAGGAAAGGCAAAGAAAAGGCTTTATGAGAGAGTCAAGGATGAACCATTAACAGAGGCTGCAGACATCTTTGGGGAGCAGTAAGGACTTCTTTAACATTTATTCTACACTCACATAAAGAGAAATTCCTCAACTAAGACATTCAGAACTGGCATAACCAGCCCTTTTCAAATAATAATAATTAAGAATACGGCATCAGTTTACTAGAAGTAAACACTACTACTTATACAAGGGTCAACTATAGTGTCCTGTATATTGATATTTTTATGTATAAATTTAATATAAAGATGGATGGCAGAAAATTTGTAAAATTCCAAAAAAAAAAAATATATATATATATATAGCTAAGAGCTTATTCTCTAATATAACCACTTTAAAAAATATTTTGGCATAGTTTCTCCCAGTATTTTATTAAACGATTCATAACCATAGAATATTTAAGCCTTGAAAGGGATTTTTGCCCAATTCTCCCTTTTAATTTTTACAGAGATCCAGTTAGGAGGTATTAGAGAAGTATCATTTGAATCAAGGATATAAGAGTGCAGAGGCTAAGTGACTTGTTCAAGATCACGTCCTTAATTACAATCAGGTTGATGATTCAAGTTCAAGGTGTCATTAGGCTCAGACTCCACCGCCTACAAACACACACACACACACACATACACACACACACACGCGCACAGACACACACCATATATGTTCTCCTGAACATCCTTGCTTTTTATGAAAAGGAATTTCTTTGGACAAAGTAAACATTACATTTGTCTATGATCTAAGCTTTTTTTCCCCTCAAGCTTAAAAATAAGCTACTGATGTTGTTCTTTGCATGTTTTCAGAAGCAGAAACTGAAAGACACACTACCCACTCACCTTACTGCCCTGTCTTGGGAGTGGAGGTGAATCAAAGGCCTTGGGCTAGGTCATCCTAGCCCTGCAAAATCTCGTACTGCCCGTGGACACATTGGGTTCCAGCCTCTTTGGAAAGCTCTGATCATGCATTTTTGGCGCCTCAAATCTTGCTTTGCATGCCTATTTTAAGCTCAATTCGTTTTCTTTTAAAATGACACATATTAAGTAGTAGGAAATAGCACTTCATTTTGAAACCTCACATAAAACAAAAACTGATCCTTATCAGATGTAAACTTTGTTTAAGCTGGAAATTATTTAATATCCCGAGAGGAGAATGATGACTTTTTCTCCCACCAAAATTGTAGCATAATGAAGTAAAAATGTTTTCACAATACTTTGGAATTTTTATAATTGTCCTCTGTATTGTTTGACTGTCAGTTAAATTGGAACATTTGATAATTGTAGGGAGCTGATAAGACTTTCTATTAAAGGTATGTCATTATGTTAATCTCAGTTCAAATATAGTTTGCCTGAATCCTGTTTTGATTATATAATATTGGAATAAATTAACCTGTTAAATAAGCTTACCTGGAGGGCATAGAACATCTTAAATGTCTTTAAAGTTAGTGTTAAACAAGTATGTAAATCTTATACTAAAACCGTAGTTGTCTCTCCTCCTTAAGGCCTGTACAGTTTGGAACAGATATATTTCAATGTAAATGCAGATATTTTAGACACAAAATCAACCTATGAATGACATTTATTTAGCTTTTACTGTTTGCATACTGTGGGAAAATAGTGATAAATTAAAAAATGCAAAGGCTTTCAGGTTTCATTTGATATGTAAACACCTGGATATTAGATTTAACAAATTCATTAATAGCTGCTTGCACAAAATACTTATAATTTTATAAAAAAATAATTTACCTTTGTGACATGTAGCATGTAATAGAGGTACTCCAACAATTTTAACCATAGTTCCTTTATTTATGGATGGGAAGGGCTCAGTGAGCATGACTCTCATGTATCTGTTTTTATACAGTCATATTATAGTTCTATACTGGCCTCTTTTGTTACATGGCTTGCTTTTTCTTTAGAGTAACTTTGAGAGATATCAGTGCAAAAAATATGACAGATGTCTGCAAAAGATAAATTAGCCCATCTGAACTTATATGAAGGAAAGTTTCAAAACTTCATTCACATATATATTCACTTATTCAATGGATATTTGGAAGTGTATACTATGGTACTATGTAGTACCAGGAACCTGTAACAATGTAGAGACAAAAAAAAATCATACAACAACTGAACATTAAATAGATTTCATTCTAGCCAATACACAGGTAGACTCTCAGGATGCCTGAACTAATTTATACATATATATAGCTTATTTATATATATGTATAAATTATATATATATAATACTTTGACACTATTAAACATTTTTGCTGTTCATAATCATGCATATTGACCTCCATTTGACAGTCTGTCTAATGGACACCTACTATAGATTTTTTTTTTTAATTTTAATGATGTGTGGTACAATTCAGGGTTAGGTATACATAATGTTCATTATGCAGGTACCCTTGTTGATGAGGTGTGCCCCCCTCCTGGCAGTTGACCACTATTGCCAATCCCTTTCTTATAGTATTATGGTAATTGTTCAGGGTCCACTTATGAGTGAGAACATGTGGTACTCAGTTCTGGTGTTTCTGTGATAGATCACTCAGTATTATAGACTCTAAGTCCATCCAAGTTGCTGCAAAGTTCATAATTTTGTCTTTCTTTATGGCTGTGTAATATTCCATTGTGTATATGTACCACAAAATGCTCAGTCACACTAGTCATCAAAGAAATACAAATTAAAGCCATCTAACTCCAGTCAGGCTGGCCATCATCAATAACTCAAAAAAACAACAGAAACAGATGCTGGAGAGGATGCGGAAAAAAGGAAACACTTCTACACTGTTGGTGGGAGTGTAAACTAGTACAACCTCTGTGGAAAACAGTTTGGCGATTCCTAAAAGATCTAAAAATTGACCTTCCATATGACCCTGCAAACCCCCTACCGGGAATATACCCAGAGGAACTCAAATCACTCTATGAAAAAAATACCTGCACACGCATGTTTATTGCAGCATTATTCACATTAGCAAAAACATGGAACCAGTCATGCTACCCATCAAAAGAGGATTGGATAAAAAAAATGTACATATACTACAGATTTTTAAGAGTAAAATGTAAAGACAGAAGGGAAAAGTATAGAAGAGATGGATGACAGCAGAATTTTACAGTAGGTACTGGTACCTCACTACACATTGTCATAAATATAGGTACAAGCCAAGAGAACTATTTCTATATTTTAAAAATAATTGCTATATAACATATAATGTATATATGTCGGAAGTAAAATAGTACTTCTGTGTTAAGAACACACTCAGGTGTGGCCTTCAATATGTACTCAATATTTAGTAGTGACCTAGTATTTGTAGTCTTCATTTCTTGTTTTACATTTGAGGTTAATTGCAATTCTTTAAAGTCACAGCAAATCTACATCTGTTTAGTGAACACTAAATTGTGTTTCAGACACTATATTATTAGGAAACGAAACATGATAATTACAACTCACCTGCATTGATTGCTTCCTTTATGCAAAGCACTGTGATAAATGATTTCCTTGCATTTTTAAAAGTAATGTTATTTAATCTCAGTGAACTCCAATGGGCTAGATGCCATAAGAACACTGAATCACAGAGAGGAAATATACGTCAAAAGTGTAGCTATAAGGTGGTAGAGTTATGACGTGAAATCAGGGCATTCTAACTTCTCAGCCCATCATTTCAAAAATTTAAAATAGTGTAAGGTAGTAAACATGTAACCTGTGAGAAAGTGGATCAGAATAAAAGATCCAAACAACATGTCAAAATCGAGGCCAACACTTAGATACAAGTATTTGGATGGTATTTGTATATATGTAGTAAATATATATCATTTCATCGGTGATTTTAGGTTGTGATAATCAATAACATTTTGGGGGAAAGGAAAGAAAGGAATTAGTTCTTATGGGCCAACATCAATGACCAATATTGCAATTTACCAATTATTTTCCTTAAGAAAAAGGCAATTTTTGCTCATTACCAAAAGCTATTTAAAATTAGAAAGGATAATTAATAGATATTTACTGAGTGCTTCAGATCACCAATAAAATATGTCACAAAAAGATTAACTTTTTGTTGTACTTTCTTGTTTTGCTCTCTTTTTGTACATAATTGTAATCATAGGGAATATAAAAGTTATATACATGTGCAGATTTTAAAATATTCTTTGATTATAAAAATAATACATGTTCATTATGGAAAATTTAGAAAATACGAAAGCAAATAAGTACATTTTTGAAAATACTTAAAATATTCGCCTCCTAAAAATCATTTCTGTTTGTTTTTGTGTGTATTTTATTAATGGTGTAATTAATTATTAGATATTTCACTAACTGTATTTGTTAATAAAGTTAAACACATCAATTTGTACTGATTTTTATCACACTTGACCCAGGGGTATTCACATGTCTGGATGGAAGATGATAATGAAGAAAACTATGGATAGATACTGTATAGCTATGGGAAGGTTTAGTAATCTTTCCTCATTGAATAATTGAGGGGTTTGGATCATTCAACGTGAGTCTAGCAGGTGCAAATAAACATCAGTCACTATTCTCTATAAGGGAAATGACTAATCTGTTTCTCTATGCTCCTTTACTTTTGTTCAAGGGAAAATAATTAGTAATACTCTAAGCAGAGTATTCACCGCATAAATAGTTTAGCATTTAAAGTTCTAGAGTAAAACATAACCAATCATTGCATTTACTAGGCTTGAGTGTATATTGGTGATGGCCCTCACTCATCCCATAAGCCCAAATTACTATGGATAAACTCCCACAATCTTTAAGTTGCTATTTCTACAAATTTCAATGTGCTTCTAAAAGAATCAAGTTTAAAAAGGACATAGGGATGGCCTTTTTAGCATCTGGCATCTGAACATATATATCGTCACTCACTTGAAACAAGCTAACATATCCCATGAGCTTGGAACCTAAAGGACAAATCACTAGAGAGGGAGGAGTCAGTGAAGTCTGTCTTTCTTCTGTATGGCAGAGAGGTATGACTCAGTTGCGCAACTTTAAATACAAAGTTGTAGACTTTGAGTCTAGCAGGTTTTATGTACCAATCTGTGATGCACCCATCAAAAGTGTCCACTGTGATGTATAAGGAACTATGTTTCTAATTTAGTCACATTAGAAGATTGCTTTAAAAAAATTCCAGTGTACTTTAACAGAATGAGGGGACACCCAGAAAATATCTTCATGTAGGACTAGTTCCAGTGGAACCACAGTGCCTCGGAACAAATCAACCAGGCATCGGAACACTGGTTCTGCACTGCATGAAGAGATCAAGACCCATGTACAAAGAGACAAGCAGGCAGATCTCCAGGGAATCGTTCCTCTAAGTTTTAAGAAGACGCCTAAAGGATCTTAGTAATCATCAACCTGATAAGAAACCCCCTCTAAATTGTAGGATAAAGGATGTGGCTTAAGAAACATACTTCCTGAGATAAGAAAAACAGCAAATGCAGTAACACTTCTAAGGAAATAATGTAGGAGGTAGTCAGATCAGACTGCGGTAATATTCTGACAGCACGTGATTCAATAAAGTCCTTGAGTCTGGGGTCCAAACTGAATAAGAAAAATAATATTATTTGCAACTTTCCATCCTTGAATTTAGTTTTGATTACTCTCTCCATCTGCTAAAGTATGTCTAAAATAATTTAAAAATTATCTAAAAGTCTTCACATAGCTACAAACGTCTTTCTGTTCCCTTTAAAAAACTAGAACGCATAAGAAAGTCTTGAGTCAAAATCTTGTTCCCAAAAAGCCTATATCTGTAGCAATTCTTCAGTTGTCTTACATATTTAAACAACTATTTTGCCGGGCTCGGTGGCTCAGCCTGTAATCCCGCGCCTTTGGGAGGCTGAGGTGAGTGGATTGCCTGAGGCCGTGGGTTCGAGACCCGCCTGGGTAAGCGAGACCTCATCTCTACAATAAATCAAAAAATTAGACGGGCATGGTAGTGCGCGCCTGTAGTTCCAGCTACTTGGAAGGCTGAGGCGGAAGGATTGCTGGAGCCCAGCAGGTCGAGGCTGCGGTGGCTGGGAGCGGCCACTGCACTCCAGTCTGGGTGACAGTGAGACTCCAACTCAAAAAAAAAAAAAATTTGCCAGATAAATGGCACCTGTGAAATGTTCTAGTGGCCCTTGCTATATTGTACCCCAATTTGTTAATAACTACTGAAAGCTACCACCCTTGCTCCTTAATTGTCCTGGGCCTTCTGCAGTATCTCAAATCAGAAGTGAAAAGTCATCTTTTTTTTTTTTTTTTTTTGCCAAATGTTATTGCCCCTCCTATTTTACATTTTGGCACCAATAAAGTTTGAGATTTCATAAATCATAAAGGCAATTGTAGTGTCTTGACTTCCGAAAGTTTCCATCTCTGAAGCAGGCTGATTGCTTACTATAAATCATGTTACATTCAGAGGAACTCTAAAATTTTGTTTTAAGGAATAAGAATTGAAACTGTGAACATGCCAAATATCACTGTGCCTCCCACTCTTAAAAATACACATATCCACAGTCAGTCTTTAATGTCTACCACTTGGGTATAGTCTAGTTTTTAAGAATATTTAGATATTGCATCTATAAATTCTTAATTTAAAGTAGTTTCTGTTTTTATTGTTTCTGGCTAATTTTCACAAGACCAATCTTTATATTTCAGCGGGCACCAATAGATATTTTAGAAAAATTACTCTTGCCCTCAAGAGTTTAAGTTAAATGGCTGTTCATGATAGTTTATCCTAAATGAGTAAGGTATGTCTCCAAACATTTGACAAAGACCAGGTTTCTGGAAGGGAGAAACAGGTCATATGACCTAGAAGCAGACCTCTGAAATTTTATTCATTTTATACAGAGGCAAGCCAGAAGAAAGAAAGCAGACTCTGCCCTCAATACATACTTATTAACTAACAGAGCCAAATCTACATGAATGAACATTTTGGAGGCTTAAAAGATGGACTCCAAGATATTTTAGTGGAAGAATTTCTGCAATGCCTTCATTGTTGTAAGCAATCTAGAAAAAAAATTGCAAAACAACTTTTTAGACACTCTAGATACTCTTTATCTTGGTATTAGAAAATGACTGTCTTATTCTCAGAAACTATAGTACAGTTGTCACCAATCATTCAGTTTTTCTCCTTTTTACAGTGTCTAAAACAACACTTCTGGATTTCTTTTATGTACTAGGTCATTTTACTTAAACTTAACCTTTGTGTCCAACACAAGGGAGGAACTTTCTCTTTAAGGAAAAATTCAATTAGTTTCTCAAACACAAATAAGGAATCATTACCCTTTTACTTGCTATTTGATACACTTGCTGTTGTCACTCTTTCTGTGGGAATTTCTAAAGAATGCATTTCCTTGAGTGGAAGTCACAGCTGTGTAAATAGCAAAAAGTGACTTTGCATCCCATAGCTTCTTTCAACCAAATTTGGCCAGCAGGCCAAAACTAGATGAACTCCAACATTTCCTAATTGTGCGGGAGGCATGTGAAGAGCCATGACCTGTCCGTCACATCCTGACCAGGCCGTGCTCTGTCACAAGTGCAGCACTGTTCTCCTGCCTCCCTACCAGGTGTTTGGGTATTTTGCTCCTTTCATTTGGGTGATAGTTAACAATTTGGAAACTGCAGTTACATTTCAACCTCTATCTTCTTAGTAATGTTATTTTTTTATCCCAAGTGTTTACCATTATGTAGGAGCTGCCATGTATCATAACCGAACATAAGAGGCAATGGGTTATGTGCCTTAGTTATCTAGACCAGGAGTCAGTAAACTTTTTCTTAAAGGGCTAGATTATAAATATCTTAGGTTTTGTTGGCTGGGAAGCAAAATTGAGGATATTACGTAGGTACAGTCATTCCCTTGGTATCTGGGGGATTCGTGCCAGGACCCCCACAGATACCAAAATCCACACATGCTCGTGTCCCTGATACAAATGGCCCAGTAGTTGCCTATAACCTACGCACATCTTCTGTATACTTTAATTATCTGTAAGTACTTAGAATACCTAATACAAGTAAATGCTATGTAAATAGTTGTTATGTGTTTTTTAAATTTGTGGTTTTTTGTGTATGTATTATTATTTTTTCCAAATATTTTCTATTCATGGTTGGCTGGCTGGCTGACAGTTGATGTGGAACCTGCAGATAAAGGTGCCAACTGTACGTAGGACCATTTAGAATGTCCCCACTTAGAAATGTGGATCCAATCTTGGCACATGGGCTATACACAAACAGGTAGTGAACTGGAGTTGGCCAGCAGGCCATATTTGCCTGCACTTCCCAGACAGTCATACCATCCTCATTAAAAGAAACCCTGCTTTCTTTTCTCTCCAGAATCTCCATGGCCAGAGGTTTCGGAGTGATGGGTGACGATGGTTCTATTGATTACACTGTTCATGAGGCCTGGAATGAAGCCACCAATGTCTACCTGATTGTTATCCTTGTTAGCTTTGGGCTCTTCATGTATGCCAAGAGGTAAAGTATTTTCCTTTCTTAGTGTAGATTTAAAAACCGGGCATTTAAAAGTTTTGCAAGTTTTGCCCCCAAAACTGTTTTGTGCCATCATGTCCATCCTCTCGCTGCTGTTGCTTTTGTGGGACCTGACAGGCTTGGCCCGCTGGCTCCCCATACCGCATGCTCAGGTCCATTAGAATCTTCTGTGGGAGCAGCTTGAGACCATAGATGTCACCATTTGGGATCACCTCCTGCTTCTTTTGTTTTCTCCTGCATACAGGCTGAGTCCTGTCATACCTGGAGAGCTACAATAAGTGGGAGTGAAGGGCATTGTCCTCCCTCCCACTCTGACCTGTCCACCCCCTGCTGACCACCCTGATCATGTCTCATGCATTCCTGGCTGACCTCCCCCAGATCATGTCTTTTAATTCCAGTTACTTTTCTGCAATTATGACCTCTCGATGTCTCCATGGTAATATCTTGGGATCACATGCATGGGCCCTGCTCGGTGGGGTCCCTCTTGTAACCATAAAGCCTATTTAAGCCTTAAAAAAAAAGTTTTGCAAGTTTTTGTTTTTGCTTTTTTTGAGTTGGAGTGTCACTCCGTTACCCAGGCTGGAGTGCAGTGGCACACTCATGGCCATCCCGGTGTTGACCTGCTAGACTCCAGTGATCCTTCCGCCTCAGCCTTCCAAGTAGCCAGAATTACAGGTGTGCACTACTGTGCCCGGCTAATTTTTTATTTTTATTGTAGAGACGAGGTCTCACCAAGTTGCCCAGGCTGGTCTCGAACCCGCAGCCTCAAGCAATTCACTCTCCTCTGCCTCCCAAAGTGCTGGGATTAGAGATTGAGCCACCAAGCCTGGCCAGATTTTTACAAACAATATGAATGCATGCATAAAATAATTTTATCAGGATTTTGTTTGTGCTGTGAAAGGCACTGTCTACTTTGCTCTCTCCTCAAGCACTGGTGACCGAGGTTTGGCTCTGAAACCCCATTGCTTTTTATGAGATGAAGATTTAAATACAGCTCTCAGCACCAGACCAGCTGCTCCAAACTCTCAATTCTGTAATGTTTGATATAGCTGAATCTTATCATCTAGACTGTGTTCATTATCACCCTTCAGTGAGCACATTTTCTTTTTTTTTTTGGCCCAAGTTACCAAAATGCAGAAGCACTAACTCCTATGTATCCAGCAAATCTCTCTTCAGCCAGTTAAAGCTTTTCCTTGTTTCTCGTGTATGACTCTATCATAGCATTTATTAAACAGTATTAGTCTTAACTGATTCCTTGTCTGTCCATTCCACAAAGTATCTTTTGTCTTTTACATTTGATTCCTTGGGGTGTCACACAGTGTAGATCCTCAATAACTGTTTCTTGCCTTAATTCTAGCTGTTGTAGCTTAATTTAACTGCTTTCTCACACTTCCTGGCTTCTTTCTCCAAAGTACAGTAAAAAAAAGAAAGAGAAAAAGAAAGACAGGAGTGGAAAAGAGAGGGAACTTTGAAGAAGGAGAGAAGTATTAGTAGACTAGGTTGCTTCTTACTGTCACGTGCTTCAAGGTGTCCTCTACCAAGGTAAAAAGGGCATTAAATTGTTCTAAATAATTAGTAATCCAGAAATAATTTCTGTTTGGTTGTGGAATGCTTCAGAGCCTATGCTTGTGCTTGGATGTGTGTGTTCACCAGCGCTTCTTCAGAGCCATACCAAACCTGCTAGGCCTTCCTGGAATAGCTGGGTTGCCAGCACCTGAGCTCTGGGGGGGTGGGAGGTGACCCCATTACTGATCCCATGCAGATCAACAGTTTTCCTCCAAAACGGCTGCCACCTCTTCCTCATGTTTCTTTTAAAAGCAGAGGCACACGGTTTTTAATTTTAAAAAGATGTTCCCAGGCCAGGCATGGCGGCTTGTACCTATAATTGGTGCAAGTACTTTGGGAGGCCGAGCTGGGAAGATCACTTGAGCCCAGGAGTTCAAGACCAGCATGGAAAACATAGCAAGTTCTCATCTCTACAGAAGATCAAAAACTTAACTGGGTGTGGCATGTGCCCGTAGTCCCATCTACTTGGAAGGCTGAGGTGGGAGGATTGCCTGAGCCCAGGAGGCTGTGGTGAGCTGTGATTATGCTACTGTACTCTAGCTTGGGCCACAAAGTGAGACTCCAACTCAAAAAAAAAAAAAAAAAAAAAATATATGTCCCCACAAAGGCCATGCTGTTATATTTAATAAATATGTTTATTCCTTATTTTCCAAAAGGAAAGTCTGTTCACATTCAGTTTTTTCTCTAACCTGTCATTTAGCTTTACTGGATGACATGAGCATGAGGAAAGATCAGGTGTTTTCTTGTGTGTGCATTTTTTCATACAGTATTTGGCTTTTGGAGTAGGGAGAATCACATTGGAGAACTTCACTTTGTTGTATTAAATGGACTGTTTAACACTTTGTTTTCTCTCTTGTAACCTCGTGGCTATGCATGCACAGCCTTGTGCCTGTTAGTAAAATAAGGAGTACTTGAGTCAAGAAAACATCTCACAAAGACAAAATAGAAAATGCAATATTTAAGTTCTTTTATCATAGCTTCTGATTACCAGGATCATGAGAATATTGCAATTCTATAGATAATACAAAACTCTCCTCTGCATGGATTTTGTGTTTTAGGAATAAAAGGAAAATTATGAGGATATTCAGCGTGCCACCTACAGAAGAAACGTCAGAGCCCAACTTTTATGACACGATAAGCAAAATTCGCTTAAGACAACAACTGGAAATGTATTCAATTTGTAAGTATATTCTGTGCTGAAATATGTACATAAGCATGTTAAAATCGATTTTCTGCAGTCGAGTCCAATTAGCAAAATATTATCAAAAATAGTTGGTAATGAACTTAGTTCCCTTTCCAGATGTTAACACCCTATTCAGATATTTGCCCTTGTGTTCCTTTTGTATTTTGTACCATATGCATGTGTTGCCAGGTCACAAGAAGACACAAAATATAGCAATTCTAGTCTCAGTAGCCAAAAGGTGGAAATAACCCAAATGTCCTTGACAGGTAATCAGAATGTGGGACATACAATGGAATATTATTCATTCCATTGAAGGACGTTCTGAAACATGCTACACATGGATAGATCTTGAAGACAATATGCTAAGTGAAATAAACCAGTCAGTGGGACATATATTGGAGTATTTCACTTACATGGGACAGAACATAGAGATAAGACGTAGAATCATGGTTATCAGGGGCTTCAGGAAGAGGGGAGTGGGGAGTTCTTGTTTAATGGTTCCAGAGTTCATGAGATGGGGAAAAGAGTTCTGTGGCTAGATGGTGGTAATGACTGTGCAACAGAGTGAATGTGCAGAATTCCACTGAACTGTACACTTAAAATGGTTAGAAAGGTGAATTTTATATGGTATGCTTTTACCACAATAAAAATCCTTCAAAAAACTAATTTAAATGTTGCTTAAAAAAAAAAAAAAGTATAGAGCCAGAAGCTCTCTATGGAAAATTGTAAGCAAATAATTAAGTTTTTATTGATGCCTACTAGAACGGATGTCATCCCCTATTAGTAATATACTCAGCAATACAGCAAATACAGTTATAAGCCACTATACAATTCTTTTCTTTTTTTATGGGAATAACAAAATTTATCAGAATTCTTCTTTGTAGGATGTATTAGTTTCTATTGCTGCTGTAACAAAGTACCACAAATTTAATGACTTATAACAATACAGACATTGTCTTGCAGTTCTGTAGTATAGTTAGAAGTTCTACAGCAGTCTCACTGGGCCAATATCCAGGTGTCAGCAAGTTCCATTATTCCAGAGCCTGTAGGAGAAAATCTATGTCTGTTTTTTTTTCAGCTTCTAGAGGCTGTTCAGATTCCTTTTTTCATGACCCCCTTTCTCCATCTTCAAAGCTAGGAGCATTGCATCTTTCTGACTATTCTTCAACGTTTACCTCTTTCTCTCTCTCTCTGAACTTATCCAGCAAAGATTTTCTGACTTTAAAGGCCCATGTGATTACATCGGGCCAGATAATCCAGGATACTCTCCCCATCTCAAGGTCCTTACATAATCACATGTTCAAAGTCCCTTTGCCCTCTGAGGTAAAATATTCACAGATTATGGGGATTAAAATGTAGACATCTTTGGGAGTCATTGTATGTATAAACAGTGAGCATGTATGTAGATTTGCACATTTTATGAATCCCAGCACAAGGGGTCATTCTTAGTGTTCTTAACTTATCTTGTCCTAAAGGAGTCTAGTGATTTAAGAGAAAATAGCCAACAAAATTATTTTCCTAAAGAAGACTCCTAAAGTTGTAAACTTTAAGCCACAAAAATCTGGATCTACTCTGGGAAGCATAGACAAGTAGAATCTCTTTCTTGGCTAGTAAAAACTTAAAAGAAGCGGTTGAAAGTTTTAAAGCTATGCAGTGAATGATAGTCACAATTGTTAGTCCTGTATTTTCCCTAGTTTCAGATTAAGACCATATTCTTCAACAAACATTTTTTATAAGTACAAAAAGAAGACAGAATTGCTTATCTGTTTTTTTTAGTTTGTATTGATGATATTTATGTTCAACAGTAAGTCTCTTAGGCTTATAAGTTAAAATACAGTCAAATTCCTTATATTATGAATAAAAACATTATTAGCTTAAGGTGGAAACGGGGGTAATAAAAGGAAATTATAGAACATTAATTTCAATAACTTAATGTTTACATTTTAAAGCTCTGAATAATCCTGAGACATAAATAATAAGAAAGAAAACATACAAAAATGGGTATCTGTAGTATTGAGAGACTAGATGATCATGAAGTACAATAAATCTCCTCCAAAGAAATACAATTATTTAATTTTAAACTTATTCTTTACTGAGCATCATAACTTGTCGGTATTTAATGATGTTAGCTAGTAATTATTTTGCAATTTTATTAATTTTATCTCTTTTTTTTCTTCATGTTGTTGTGTTTTTTATTAGCAAGGAAGTATGACTACCAACAGCCGCAGAGCCAGGCTGACAGTGTGCAGCTTTCACTGGAGTGAGTCCTCTGAATCAGCAGCATAAGGAATTGTCGTTAAACAACACGGTCACAAGTGCCTCATTGTTGTTACCAAATCATGAAAAACATCTTTAAAAACTTCTGTCTTCATAAAATCATTGTACTGTGACTTTCTCTCAATTTTTTTGAGTGTGACGTTTTGCTTTTTTAAATTGCATCTCCCAGTCATTGCTACACAATACAAATGGCTTAGAGGCTTGGATTCAGAAGCTGGCACATACCTAGGAAGACATGACATAACCAGATGCAGCCTTAACCTGGTGAAGACCTTCAGCTTCTTCAGGATGCAGTCAGCCAGAGGCAAATACACATCTTGGGAAGAGAGAATCCTGGAGCTTAGGCCACTCGCTTAGAACATTTTCACAAACTTAAAAAATAAAAATTCAGCCATTGGAATAGCTTCTTCCTAAGTTGCATTCTGTGATAAATGTAATATCAATAACAGGTTAATTGTGTTCTTGCTACTGGTGTTGATGACTCTAACTGGATGGCCGTTCTTTGCTTCTTCAGAGCTAGCGCAGTAGACTGTCTTTTCTACATCATGAAACATTCCCATCTGCCAATTTTAGAATCTTTCTGCAACTGGATTTTTTTCTCATTAATTATGTTCCCAGGAGTTTGTTTTTATCCCCCAGTTTCATTTCCACCAGATGACTCTTCCCTGGGCCATACTGGGGCTGTGCTGTTGAATAAAGGCCACCTGTACTCGATGCTGGCAACTCTTCATATTGCTGTTATGGTTAATGTTGCTGCCTGCTTGCTTCTGCCTTTTTAGCATAAAGGCTTTCTTGAAGAATCTCATATCTTGCCGCATTTTGCACTGGGAAATGTATGAAATGTCTTGACCTCATTTTTTCATATTTATTTAAGTAAAAGCTGGTTGGAGGTAGTGGTAGGGAAGCTTAACTATCCCTGCAACTCAAAGAATCAGTTCTTGAATTAAAACTATTCTTAATTGTAAGAGCTAGTTAATCATTGTTTCAAGTATTATTTCCTTTTACTTTTATTATGGTGAAATTAAAGAGTGTACATTTTAAATGAAAAAGTGTAGACCAAACAATCAGAGAAATTGCATTTACTTAAAAATTTTAATTATATCTTCAAAATGTATATAGTGTACAAGGCAAATTGATGACCAAATTGAATAATTCTTAAAAAGAAGTTTGAGTGCACTGTCTGTGCATACAATTAATAACTGACTGAAGGATTGTAAACAGTTATAATTATGGGCTGGGGTAGCAGAGCAGCAAAGGAACAACCATAAACTTTGCCTTGCCTTTGGAAAACTATACTTCCATGAGCAGAGGATTGAAGATGAAGATTTAAGATGAAGACTTGAGCAGCAGGAGTAACTGTACTTATCACTGACATGTGGCACAATCTGGACAAATTATAGAAACTAGCGCTCTCAGATGATTTGTATGAATAATGCACATAAATAAATACAAACCACACAATGAAATGAATTACTTTCTTTGTGTTCACTAGATAGAGACGGTTGTAACAAACTGATAGATCGTTTGGTTAGTGGCAAACCTTGGCGAGTGAGAGCATGAATTCCTCTTCATTTCTTCCTTACTGCTTGCTGATGGGAATCATACGCCCCGCTGGCAAGAATAACAGCAAGCCGGCTTTGAAGTCCCTGCTTCAACAGCTGAGCCTGGAAAGGGGTAGGCCCTGAAGCCACATTCAAAGTGGCGCAGACTGGTTGTCCCCTTGCCTGCATCCACCAAAGATTCAGCGGAACTCCTTGGAAGAAAAGCGGAATGACTCATAACTAGCAATTAACACTTGTCTTCTCCTTTTCCTGGTGTCTTCTTCCCTCTTGAATGCATAAGCTATTCAGCAGTAAGCACTGGTCATCCTGCTCTGGTACACAGCCTGAGTGTGTTAAGTAATCAGATGTTCAGCTGATGCCAGCCAGCTGCACTAAGGGGAGAAGACAGCCTCAGAGGGCACAGATGTTTGCCACTGACCTCACACTGTGCCAGGCTGAGTTAACTAGGATTCATCTGAAAAACAAAGAGTTTACGGTAGAATTCCTGTCATGTTAGGATGTTTTAAGTAGTGAGTCAAAAGAAGACTAAATAGTAGTAATAAAACTAGTGTCAGATATTAAGATAATATAGAATAAATTTAGCCTAGAAAATAGAATTAAGGAGAGAAAGCACAAAAGAATACTGTATACAGCCCACGTCACTCATTCAGCAAACAGTTCTGGGGTATGTCCCCTGGGCTAGCAGCAGGGGACCCCTCCTATGGCGGGGCGGGGAGGAGGATCTATTCTAAGAGCAGAACCAGAATAAGAGGTGCCAGAAAACCAGTGGAGATAGGGCACTTGGCTAACTTCCAGCCTATGCTCAAAATAGTGAGGACCACAGACTGGGGGCAGGAACTTGGACTTATTTCCCACTTGACCCCCATAATAAAGCCAGAGCCAAACTTAGACAAAACTAGAAAGCAAGAAAAATGCGCACCTTTCCTTTGTCCCTCTTCCTTCTCTTACAAAGCCTGTGTGGGTGGGGCAGGTATTAAATGAGGAAGTGAGTATGAAGAGGAAGACTTGAGCTGAGAACAAAGGTGGGCAACCCTACAGACTCCCAGAGCAGACATGGGAAACTTCCTTGTCTTACAATCCCAAATAAAGGAGTGATGTTAGTACTGGATCCTATACTGATGTATTCCCTACCTTTATTTCATATAGAAACAGTAAAAAACTAAAGCCATTTATGTATATTCTTAACATTTCACATTCTAAGTAGGAAAGTGAGATGAATTAAAGGGGAGGCCCTTCAGTGCCCTAGTTTTGATACGAATGAACCCAATGTTGTTCACTTTAATATTTGGTGTTTCTAGCTCCAGAGTTTCTTTTTTTCCAAATAAATGACAGAGTTCTCACTGTTAAGAAAAGTGGCTCCATCTCTGGGATTTTATGAAAATACATTTTGACAAATTTCAAAGTAACCAAAGAGAATTGGGAATTTTTGACTGCAACCATCTTGATGTTGCTTAACTTAACTGCAAATGCTTTTGGCCCCATAAATCTGTACTTCTTGAGAAAATATACCATGTGAATGTATTTATGAGAAAACAAGTAACTATATGTTTTGTTCTTTTTAGGGGGTGGGAAGAAGGGGTTGCAAGTGTCTCTGAATAACATTTTTATTTTGAGATTTTAAAAAGCAGGCCCATTCAAGTTGACTACAACTTAATATAATTCTTATATCTGGAAGGAGTTCTAGCATGTAGTATTAGTATAATAACTAGCCCAAAATAAATTACTTGTTGAATTAATTGATTTACTTGAACAGTTTATAGAATTGATGTTTTATTTTTGTGTTTTTAAAAAGTGTAGGTTCTGTTTCTAGTAATGGCAGGGTAATTATGTCAGACTCTCTCACAGATAATGATAATGAGTTCAGAACAAAATATTTTAAAAACAACCTGTTGAAGAATTCATAAACAGAGAAAACAGAAGGAGATGACCTTTGAAGGAAGGAGCTGACACTGGTTGAGACTTGTGTTTGCGTGGGTTTTTTGCCTGAAGGCATTTCTTAGTCCACTAGTTCAGGAATAAGCCAGAATACAGGAAGAAAGCCAATCATGTTGGCTCGAGGACAGAGTTCAGGGATTCTAGAGAGACTGGACAGTGAGGACTCATCACAGAAAGAAATGAACCACAGAAGGAGGAAGCCCCCAGTTAGTATATAATTGTGTCAAGTCCTTGGACAGTCCCTGAGCTATGCATCTGCAGGGCAGACTATAAGGAGCCTGGCAGGAAGCAGAATTGCTAAAAGGCTGAAAGAACAGAGCAGAGTTTCTAACCCACCATAGGATTACAGTTTCAGTCCTGCCAAATTAATTACCTGCTAGAGCAAAAATCACTTTTCGGAAGAAGATAACAGATTCCAGAGACATCACATCATATTGTTACAGTCTGACTGGGTTTTTATGCCCGCTGTCCAGAAAAAGCAGAACTGATGCAGCCATTACAATGGAGAAATAACTTAATATTGCAAGCAAGGAGGATGGGAGATACTACTCAAATCCATCTCTCCAAAATTCAGAGGATAGGGCTTTTCAAGGGAATTTGGTGAAAGATAGGGGCTGATTGGTTGATGTCATAAGGGATATTTTTCTGTAGTAGAGTCAATTTCTGGGAGAGGCATCATAGTACTGGTGAAGCCAGCTTTCTGGTTTGTGTCCTGGGCCTGGGTGGGAACCCAGGTCCACCAGAATCTTTAAAAAAAAAATCTCAAATACCATTCTTAGCTTTTGCAGTAGATGATATCTATAAAGCAAGTCCTGTGGCCATCAGCCACTACCCCTGAGCAGTGAATCATTATGGAGGTAGTTTAGGAGGAAGGTATGGGAGACGTGGGGTTCCTGGAGATTGAAGCCACTTTTGCCCTTCAACCTCCACTTTTGTCCTTATGCAGTCTTAGGCCCATTATTTAAGAGAGAATATGTTTGTCAGCCTTGCAGGGAAGCTTTCCCCCTCCCCAGGGGTCAGGACATGAAGATAACCAATTGCCCTCTACTACAGTGAAAGCAAACTTAGAAACAACAGATGTGTTCATTGCTAGCCAAAGCTGCAGCTTTTCAGGGCTCGGGTCTCTTCTGCAGCTTTTACTCCATGACCTGATATTAATTGTATATAGGCAATTTCAATATCATCCACAATGCTCAATACACAATCAAAAATTACAGGAATGGGAAGACGAGGAAAGTGAGACCCACAGTCAAGAGAAACAAATGGGACAATGTGTTCCATAGTCAAGAGAAAAAGCAGTCAATATAAACTGACTTCAAAATGACCCAGATGTTAAATGAGCAGATAGAGAAAAACTTCAAAATAGCTATTGCAAATATGTTTAAGTAAATAAAATACTTTCAGATAAATGATCATTGAAAGGATTTATCAGCAGCAAATCCACTGAACAAGAAATATTAAAGGAAGCTATTTGGTCTAGAGAGAAGTAATAGCACCTTGAAACTCAGATCTAAACAAATTCTAGGGCTAGTGACTGAGCAGATGGGAGAGACAATGATAGAACAAGGAAGCACATGGAAATTTCTCACACTATTGTAACTTTTCTATAAGCTTGAAGTTATTCTTTCAAAGTCACAGAAAAAATATTTATAAGTCTATTTCTTAGTAAACCAGGTTTAGTTTTTTCTGTCATGCCAATCATCAGCCAAACGACAAGTGGGCAAGGTATCCACAGTGTCTTGGACAAGCTCATGCTTCTTTCTTCTCTGCTGAACCACAAGTATTCAATATCCTCCTGCTGTCTAACAAAATCTGCTCCAAGAAGGAATCTAAACCACATTTCCACAAAAGTCTGAATAACTGATAACAGTTAAAATGTTACGCCTACCTTTTCACAGAGAGAGCATTCAATGGGAAGGATAAAGTTTTTAGACATTATAGAGTCATGGTAATTTTTAGGGCTAAGAAGACTTTATGGCTTCTGAAATTATATCATGGAAGCAATTAACAAAACTCTGCCTCTTGGTTTGGCTACCATTTCCAACTCTGCTTTCCTCCAGCATCTCAGTTCAAACATCAGCAGTCAGAATGTCATCTCTTCCCCATCACAATTACTACATGTATAGGAACCCCTTTAAAAAAAAAAGAGCGATTCTACAGTTTTGAATCGGTTTTAAATGGCCCAGTCAATTGTATTATCTCATCTCTGTGAGGATAGACAGTAACAGATAGCAATCTCTTGGTCAACACATTAAAAATGAGTAAAAGTGAAGAGTGTAAATGATGCTTCTAGTCCTGAACTTCAATAATATTGAGAAATGTAAAGATTCAATGGAAAAAGATGTTTGCCTGCAGCAAACGGAGGTAAAAAGGCAGACGTGAAGAAGTGATTTCCAACAAACATATGGTAAACATTCTGTATTTAAGAATACTTTTTAGGCCGAGCTTGGTGGCTCAGCCTGTAATCCTGCGCTTTGGGAGGCCGAGGCGAGTGGATTGCCTGAGCCTGTGGGTTCGAGACCCACCTGGGCAACTTGGAGAGACCTCATCTCTACAATAAATCAAAAAATTAGCCGGACGTGGTAGTGCGCGCCTGTAGTTCCAGCTACTTGGAATGCTGAGGCGGAAGGATTGCTGGAGCCCAGCAGGTCGAGGCTGTGGTGGCCGGGAGCGGCCACTGCACTCCAGTCTGGGCGACAGAGTGAGACTCCAACTCAAAAAAAAAAAAAAAGAATGAATGCTTTTTAAACATAGATCTGGTGTTTAAAAACACACAAATAAGCCAGGCTCGGTGGCCCAGCCTGTAATCCTGCGCCTTGGGAGGCTGAGGTAAGTGGATTGCCTGAACCCGCGGGTTCAAGACCCGCCTGGGCAACTTGGCGAGACCTCATCTCTACAATAAATCAAAAAATTAGCTGGGCGTGGTAGCGTGTGCCTGTAGTTCCAGCTACTTGGAAGGCTGAGGTGGAAGGATCTCCGGAACCCAGCAGGTCGAGGCTGTGGTGGCCAGAGTGGCCACTGCACTCCAGTCTGGGCGACAGAGTGAGACTCCAACTCAAAAAAACAAAACAAAACCAAAAAAAGACACACAAATAATAGACCAGGTGCAGCGGCTCATACCTGTAATCCTAGCACTTTGAGAGACTGAGGTAAGAGGATTGCTTGAGACCAGGAGTTCAAGACCAGCCTGGATAGCATATGAGAACTTATCTCTACAAAAACATTTAAAAGTTAGCTGGGCTGGTTGCATGTGCCTGTAGCCCCAGATACTTGGGAGACTAAGGAGGAAGGATTGCGTGAACCCAGGGCCTAGGGGTGAGCTGTGACCATGCCACTGCACTCCAGTCTGGGTAAGAGTGAGACCCTGACTCAGCACACACACACACACACACACACACACACACACACCACCCCACACACCACACACACACACACACACACACACACACACAATAACTTAATTGATTTCTTTAACTTTTTCCTTGATCCACTGTAGCACCTTGCAGATAGTGAATGTTTAACAAATACTTAATTAAGTCAGGTTGAATCCAGTATCATGCTATCCCAGAAAGTAGTCAGGCTAATGGAATAACTCCATTCTAAGTGACTTTTTTTCCAACACAAAAAAGAACAACATGGATTCTACCACTCTTATAGCTCCTTGTTGGCAGTCCAGTAAATGCTATGAAAGTGGTTAAATACCAACAACGTATTGTATTAATACCCTCTGAGAAGCAAAAAAGGGAGGATAGATTTTTTTCCCCCAAAGTATTTTGAACATAGTGCATTATATATCTTTAAGGAATTAGAATTTTAAAGATATATATATATATCTTTAAATATATATATATAATTATTCTTTAGAAGTTTTTAGCAATTAACTCAATTTTCCATGCCAATGAAAGTAGTTATGTGGAAAATTTAAAAAAGCAAACAATATAAGTTGTACATTTGCCTTTCCAAATTAGTTTGCTATACCAGTATTTTAATTGGTTTTCAATCTCTAAGCTCTTACAACTAATGATAATGGCTAGTGAGCACAAAGCTATTTGAATTTCCAGGGGAGAGAAATATAAAGGGATTGCAGGTAATCTACAAATCTGCTAATTGGTATTTGGGCAATCTAGAGTGTACAAATAACATTTTAAAGAGTAGTCATGGTGTGGGTAATTGTTTTTACACATTAATTTTCTTCATTTTTATATTTACATTGAGCATATTATCACATTAGTACAAGAGTCATGACATCACATTTTGAATTTGTTTGTCACTATGTACCATAATTTATCATTCTTAAGCAAAGTCTGACATGCCATTACTATCTCAAATATCAATAAAACATCAATCAATTACATTTTGCTTATTGGAAACTAACTTCAAGTAAGGAAATATGTCAACAGCCCAGAACACCAAAAGGGATACCAGTGTAGCTCGTTGCAGACAAACTTTAGTCCTTTTTATTGGCAGTCAAGGCTTTTATCAGCAAATGTCTTGGGGGAAAGAAATTGCTCCCTTTCTTCCTTGAGACTTTTGATCATCAGAGTTAGCTCTCTCTTTTCATCTTTAAGACTTGTGATGTATTCTGAAGGGGACTGGAGATTAGGTTTTAGAAATGCAAGTTCCAAGGATAGATTTTCATTTAACTATAAATGATTAATAAGTAAAAGTAGTTGAGAATGGTATTTCTCTAAATTTGCTTATTTAGTTGCATTCTAACTTTACTTAAGATTCTGAATATTTTTGGCCACATCTTAGATGCCTTACTTAATGCCCTGTGGCCTGTTGCCTTGGTGAAATAGAATTAATAACAATTCTTATGCAACCTTAATACTTGTCAAATATACCCCTTCTTTGTTTTTTTTTTTAATGACCTAGTAGGCTTCAAAAGGATTTTAAACACTAGTCTTTAATTATAGTTGTTTAGAAATCTGAGATGAACATATTAACCAACATATGACAAATGTAGACACTATTCTGCTTGCTAACAGCTTTGACTGAAGCCTGACATTTACTTTTTCAAGCCGTATGAGAGTAAATTTAGCCTGAAACAATTTTGGGTGAAGGAAAGTTTCTTTATGGTCCAAATAATCTTTTTCTTTCTGAACTCTATTATAACTTGTCATTACTGACCAACCAAAAGGATCTAGTTCATCTTTCTCCTAAGAAATTAAAATAAAATTTGAATTTGGTTTAGTTGATATTAAGTCACTTTTAATACAGACAAACGAGACTGCACATTTCTGTATACTGTAGGACAACTTTAAAAGCACCAATATAGGTAGAAAATGAACTAAATAATGGTTTGAACACAGAACTGGAAACCTGAGTTCCAGCTTGTTTCATCTGTGCTGTATCTGCTTGAATTTGAGCACATCATTAACCTCACTAGGCCTCAATTTGTTCATCTATTAAATGGATGCTTTTTAATAATTTTAAAATATTTTAATAATAATGCCTTTGCCCCAGAGATGTTCAGATTCTAAATGATTCACAACTTAAGCTCCTTGGAAAACAATGTAGGGCTGGGCTCGGTGGCTCAGCCTGTAATCCCAGCACTTTGGGAGGCTGAGGTGAGTGGATTGCACAAGCCCGCGGGTTCAAGACCCGCCTGGGCAACTTGGCGAGACCTCATCTCTACAATAAATCAAAAATTAGCTGGGCATGGTAGCGCACGCCTGTAGTTCCAGCTACTTGGAAGGCTGAGGTGGAAGGATCTCCGGAGCCCAGCAGGTCGAGGCTGCGGTGGCCGGGAGCGGCCACTGCACTCCAGTCTGGGTGACAGAGTGAGACTCCAACTCAAAAAAAAAACAAAAAACGAAATCAATGTAAAGATTGCTGATGTCGTTGTTCAATATTTTGTGTGTGTGTTACCAGTTTGTATGCTTAAGAGTCTGAAAAAGCAAAATCAGGTACAAATGTGTTCTTTAGCTTTCTTTCAGTCCCAGGGAAAGTGGCAGGCTAATGGAAACTTCTGAAGTTCATGAATCAAACCAACTAAGCAAATTGTTATCTATGAACACATAGCTAGGTGTCACTTACTTTGACTACATTTTTTAAAGTTTCAGTCTTTTGTATCATCCTTCAAGTAATGATGACATATTCCTATTTTTCACATGGAAATATGGGTACAGAGAAATTAGCTAAAAAATAGAATTACATTATTTCTTGAGATCCTTTCCACTCTGTTTTTATGTGTGTTTTTGTAAAAGAAACAGAAAGATTTGGAGATTCGAGCATTGTTTTCAGTAGAAAACAATGCAGATAGTACTCCTGGGGCATGCCTAATTTATCAGATTATAAAGCAGCCATATTCAAGTCAAGCAAATGGTGGCAAAATTTTTTTTTCTTACAATATTTTTGAAGTATCATTTCCAAACATTCAAATATAAGGGATTCTTTTTGTTTCTTGGTGTTCACTTGATTACCCCATAGCTTATAAATCACAGGTCTGTTTTGTACACTTTGTACCAGACAAGTCTGGACATGCAAAGATTGTAGTGAGTTCTCAAAATCCACTTAACATACTTGGTTGTCATTTAAGTTATGACCTTGAAAACAAAAGAAGACAAACCCTTTTACGGTGACAGGCAGGTTTACATAGATTAAAGCACACATTAAGTTCAGAGTAACTTCAGTTCATACTGAAAAAATTATTCTTTCATTGACACTCTGCCATAACACTCTGATATTTTTTAAAGTCCACAGTAATTAATAAGTATGAAATGAAGTTTCCAGTACCTTCTCCTCCTCTCCTGTGTATTCTTTCCACAAGTCATGGAATCTGTATCCACCAGGCTTTCAAGTGATGATTGGATGAAGTCTAGCTTTTCTTCCAAAGTGCATATCCTGACACATGATGAATCAGGGAGAGAAAGCGAAGAGACATAGCTTTAAGAACACGGATAGGACCTGAGCTTTGTTCATTTGCTTCCTCTAATATCTTCTTTTGCTACAATTTTGGTTTAGTAACTCAAGAATATCCAAATTAAAACAACAACAAAAAACAAATGACTCCCCTGCCGTTCAGGACTAAGCAATCCTGGCATATATTGGAGGGGTTAGCAGTGGGAACTGTGGCCATAGATAGACCTTGGTTTACATTCCAGTTCTTTTTCTTAGCAGCATTCTGTGCCCTCATCCATGCAATGGAGATAACTCTCACCTTAGAGAACTACTTCCAGGGTTAACTGAAATAGTGCTGGCTGCTAGGCTGGGGTCTGACAGAATGTGTGTCCATAAGAGTTGTCATTGCTGCTGTTGAACTTGCTCAGAGCCAGGCTATACAATTTATGTCAAAAATAACGTGAGATATTACTAGGATGAACCAGGAAAAAGACTATTCTTAGGAATGAAATACTTATATTATGTAATTAAAAGACAATGATGTTTCTTACTTTCAGTAACATACAATAACAGAACTGTATGCATAAATTATGCCAAACCTGCATGAATAAACAGACAAAAACCACCAAGAATTACCATAACACCATTTACCAGTGTTAAGTCTTAATTTCAAGTCTAGCTTTATCCCTTGAGCAATTTCTTTTTTTTCTTTTTTGAGTCGGAGTCTCACTCTGTGCAGGCTGGAGTGCAGTGGCATGCTCATAACCACTGCAGCCTTGACCTGCTGGGCTCAGGTGATCCTTCCGAGTAGCTGGAACTACAGGCGCACACCACCATGCCCAGCTAATTTTTAATTTTTTTTATTGTAGAGATGAGGTCTTGCCAAGTTGCCCAGGCTGGTCCTGAACCTGTGGGCTGAGGCGATCCTCTCACCTTGGCCTCCCAAATTGCTGGGATTATAGGCGTGAGCCACCACGCCCGGCCTGCAATTTCTTTATCTTAGATCTTTGACTTTCTCATCTGTTAACACCTTGAAGGTGTGGAGTAAGGACAGTATATTAAAATTACATATGCATATATTAAAATTATATATGTTCCTATATATCTATATTCATCTATCATTTATCTCACATAATGAACTATATAGGGTAGTGATTATTCCAGTACTATAATAAATTTTTGACTGCAAATAGGCTTTTAAAATTATTTATTTTTATTGTGTACAATATATTGCAATATCTTGATATATATATATACATGGTGAAGTGATTACTATGTCAGGTAAATTTACATAGCCATCATCTTTTTTATGTATGATAAGTGCCTAAAATCTATTCTCTTAGCAAATTTCCAGTTTGCAATACAATATTATTAACTATAGTCTTTATGTTGTGCATTAGATATCTAGACTTATTCATCTGAGATAGCTGCATGGTAATTACAAGAGTGGTAATTACAAGAGTAGTTACTCATTAAGCTACAGATATGTTTTGTGTGGTTTTTGGTATTTATGTTTTATTTTACAATAAAAAAATTTACTCAACCCAGTTGCATGAATTACTACAAAGGTGAAACCATAGAGGATTAATTTAGTGAGATTTTTATTATGTTTTTAAAAAATAAAATAGAATTAGCATATAAACAAATGAGCGATTTTGATTTCTACCTTTTTATTGGGTCTTTCCATCAATGCACCAAACTGCTATAGAAGTTTTCCACTTTCATGTGACAAATTTTGGATGCCAACAGCTTGTAAATATAAAGTACAATTAATGTCATTGTAGATAGTAACCGAGTTTGTGTGGCAGTGGTCATAATCAATCTTGTTCATTTCAAAAGATGAAGCAAATTGTAACAAGGCCTCATGATTTCAGTGGTAAGCAGTTGTGCCCACCCAAAGAATAAAAACTGTAGACAGCTAAAAAAGAGCTCAGTGAATGACAAGTCAAATGTATGAATCCACTTTTGCATGTCTATTAAGAGTATCTCACATCTTTAAAATTAAAAATTAAAAAAAATAAAACCACACTGAGATACCACCTAACTCCAGTCAGGATGGCTATCACCAATAACTTAAAAAACAACAGATGCTGGAGAGGATGCAGGGAAAAGGGAACACTTCTACACTGTTGGTGGGAGTGTAAACTAGCACAACCTCTGTGAAAAACAGTTTGGTGATTCCTAAAAATCAACCATCCATACGACCCTGCAAACCCCCTACTGAGAATATACCTGGAGGAACTCAAATCACTCTATGAAAAAAATACTTGTACATGCATGTTTACTGCAACATTTTTCACAATAGCAAAAACATGGAACCAACCGTGTTGCCCATCAAAAGAGAACTGGATGGCTGGGCACGGTGGCTCAATCCTGTAATTCTAGCACTTTAGGAGGCCAAGGCGAGAGGATTACCAGAGACCAGGGGTTCAAGACCAGCCTGAACAACATGGTGAGACCTTGTCTCTATAAAAATAAAAAATAAAAATAATTAGCCAGACATGGTGGCTTGTGTCTGTAGTTCCAGCTACTTGGAAGGCTGAGATGGAAGGATTGCCTGAGCCCAGCAGGTAGAGACTGCGGTGGCTATGAGTGTGCCACTGCACTCCAGCCTGGGTGACAGAGTGAGGATCTAACTTAAAAAAAAAGAAAGAGGACTGGATTAAAAAACATGGTACAGACACACGATGGAATATTACAAGAAGGACAAAATTATGAACTTTGCAGCAACTTGGATGGACTTAGAGTCTATAATACTGAGTGATCTATCACAGAAACAATTGAGTACCACATGTTCTCACTCCTAAGCGGACCTTGAACAATTATCATAATGCTATAAGAAAGGGATTGGAAACTGCTGGTGGGGGGGGGCACACCTCATCAATAAGAGTACCTATATTGAACATTTGTATACCTAACCCTGAATTGAACCCCACATCTTTAAAATAAAATTTTTTTTTAAAAAGAGTGCAGAAAGATGTCTTAGCTATAAGAAGTATTATTGAACAAGTTATTATCTCCAAAGAACAATGTGAAAATTACAATTATTCTCTAACTATGCAGACAATATATGAATCAGTACCTTAGGAATAGTTTGCTTATAAGGAAAAGGAACCTACTCAAGTTTTCTCCAGATAAAGGAATATAGAGGTATCTTGTAAAATCCAAGACTTCATGAGAGATCAGAACTGGGAACTGTGAACTTGTCAGGAACCAAGGAAGAATTGGTTTTTCTCTAAGGAAGATTCAGTCCTTCTCCCCCCACCCTATGGGCTCTTGCTCTGTTTCTTGCTGTAGGAGAGCTGTCTTCTGCCTGCATGTGACCTATCGATCCCTGGTCGTCAGCACAGGTGTCCCTGAATGGCTATCTGATGCTACATGAGACAGCTTCAGATAACAACTGACTCAGTCTGTCTGGGTCTCGACTCCAAATTCTCAGGAAGGGAATTTTGATTTACTCGGTTACTATGAGCAAAAGAGATCATGGTAGTGGAAGGTTCTTGGCTAAGGTATTATAGGTGTGAGAAGAAGTGACTTACTATAATTTAACATAGACAATGATCTGGCCACTAAAATGGGTCATTCATTCCTTCCACCAACACTGAACTATCATGAATCAGTCACTGTGTTGGGGATTCAAGGATGAATAACACCCTATCCTTACTTCAGAAGACAAAAGAGGATAAAATAAAAGAAGTATGAAAAAAAAATCACTTGGGATTCCAGGTGAGGTCAAGACTAATTTCACAGAGAGGATAACAGCAGAAACATCTGAGAGAATGAATACTAACACTCACAAACCACACTTGTTAGGCAAAAACGAAGTCAATGTATGTACATCAAGGTCGGGAATTTCTCTTGCATGGAGGATACCATGAGCAAAGTAAACACAAATGAGAGGTTCAAGAGAAGATTTTTGCAAAGATCTAATGCAAATCAGCAAGAAAATGATGGGTGATCCAAGGGAAAATGGGCAAGCATGCACAAGTAATGTTCATGCCAGAGGAGAAAGCAAAAGCATTGGCATCTGAAGAGATGATAAAACTCCACCTGATCATTGACACCAGTGAGGCTAGCAACACCAGCAAGCTGCATGATGCCCAGTGGGGCAAGGGCTGTGGGGCTTGTGCTCTGGGGTGGAGAGCTGACTGGTGTGTCACCCTGCAGAGCATTCTAGCAGGACCCATCAGAGCATGCAGGAGAGACCCAGCATCTAGGTTAGGAGGAAGCAATAGAGGGAGAAGCAGCTTGGAAGGGTTTTCTGTGTCACAAGTTTGGTTTTGAGTCTAAAGACAATGGAGAACCAAGAGAAGGTTCTGAGCTAACCTATGACAAGGCTAGAACAAAACGGATGGGGACATGGAGTTAAAAACAGAGTGCCCATGGGTTCGAGAACAGCCTGGGCAACTTGGTGAGACCTCATCTCTACAATAAATCAAAAAATTAGCTGGGTGTGGTAGTGCGCACCTGTAGTTCTGGCTACTTGGAAGGCCAAGGTGGAAAGATTGCCGGAGCCCTGCAGGTCAATGCTGGTGGCCATGAGCATGCCACTGCACTCCAGCCTGGGCGTCTCCAACTCAGAAAAAAACAACAACAACCAGAAAACAAAAAACAGAGTGAGAATGGGGCAATGGAAGCTTAGAAGATGAACTAAGGGGCATGCATGTATAAAACAACATACAGCGAATAAAGCAGAATGCAAAATAATATGCATTACATAAGAATAACAGAGTCTCTACAAAACATAAAAATAAGGAGGCAGGAGGATTGCTTGAGCCTAGGAGTTTGGGATCAGCCTGAACAACAGAGTGAGACCCCATCTCTAAAAATTAGAAGAAAAAAAAAAGAAAGAACAGTCATTATTCTTTGATCCTGTCTGAGAGTTCTCAGCAGCCTTTGGTGGTTTCTGACAGATGTTTTTTGTATGACTATTATAAAAATTTAGAGCCTAGTTATACATGAATTACTTTAAATAATGCAACTTCTCTGAGTTTCTGGGTTATGGATAATTTTTCAAAATGTGTTTTGCATTTTTTATGGTTTCTACAACGAGGCTAGACTTCCATAATTTACTGTTTTCTTGACTAAGTTCTGATTTTTAATTTAGATGAATTTAGCTTTTGTTCCAGGTAATGGTGCAATGGACTTGTAAACATTTAAGCTGCACCTAGTTTCTCTTGTGACACTAATCAGTTGCTCCAGCTGGTGGCTGATGTCGCTGCTGCCCAGCCGTGGAGTGGGCAAGCAGAAAGCCAGGCCAGGCCACGGGCAGATTCTCTGCAGTGATGTTACCTACACAGTCCCTGTGACTTTGAAGGCACGAAGCTCCCCCATTCAATGAAGAAAGTGGTCAGTAAGTACTTGTTAGCTTTTGTATTTGCGGAAGTGTGATTGCCGCTACTCTTTGAAACGGTTCTTCTTGGCTTCTCCAACCTGAATGTTAATTAGCACCCTGTTCTGCTTCCTATACCCTTCCCCACCTCAGAGTCATGCCAGCACTCAAAACACATAAGGGCCTTTTTCTTATTTGCTCCTAACTTTGCTTTTTCCCTCTGCTCTTAACTCTGCTTTCCTCTTCAGCCTTTCTCCCAGTTTTGTATTGGCCCAGGCTCTTGTCTTTCCTTTTGTCTCCCGTGTCCTAGGCTCAATGGTTTGCATCCTCATTTATCCACAAGAAGGCTGCATTGAGGCCTGACACAGTTCAAACAAACGGACTCCCAGGGTAGAATGCCCATGTGATCGTCTCCAGTGGGACGACCGTCATAAGTGAGATTAGGTTGGAGGGTTTATGCTCACTTGGCAGTGAAGTAGCATAAAGTCAAAGAATTATGTAAACATTATGTCACTTGCTAGGATGTTAAAAAAAATAGCTCTTTATTTTATTGAGGATGACATCCAACTATTAGAAATAGTATTCAGTTGTGCCAGGGATTCTGATAGATGCCATGTTCTGTCAGGCTTAATTTCCTTACTAGTCTTCATTGAAACACCTTAAAAGAATTGCTTCATAGCCATTATATATAGCTTAATATATTAAAATAATAAATGAACAATGAACATAGCTGCACTCTTCTTCTTTTTTTTGCTGCACTCTTCTTAATGCAATAGGTGCACTCCTGAAAAGTAGTATGTAAATAAAGTTACGAATAGAAAGAATAGAATTTTAAATGACTAAGTTCTGTCAAGGAATCCATTTATTTTTTCTGAGTTGAAGTCTCGCTCTGTCATCCAGGCTGGAATGCAGTGGCACAATCATGGCTTACCACAGCCTCAACCTCCTAGGCTCAGGAGACCCTTCCACTTTGGCCTTCCAAGTAGCTGAAGCTATATGCACATGGCACCACACCCAGCTAAATTTTTTATTTTTTATGGAGACAAGGTCTTGCCATATTGCTTAGGCTGGTCTTGAACTCCAGGGTCCAAGAAATCCTCTCGTCTCAGCCTCCCAGAGTGCTAGGATTACAGGTGTGAGCCACCACACACATCTATTTTAATTATTTCATAATTAAAGAACACTCTTGTCAATAAGATGGCAGATGATAAAGTGGGAAAATAATGGAATTTGGAGTAATCAGAACTTGATTTCAGTTCTGATCTTGCAAAGTGTAAGCTGTATTATATCCAGACAATCTTAACCACAGTTTTCATCTCTAAAACAGGAATTATTTCACAATGTTATTGCACTTTGCAAATTATAAAGTACTATGTAACTGTGAGTTGCCATGATTACCTGCAGAGTCTCTTTTTTTCCCCTTTTTTTTTTTTTTTTTTTGAGTTGGAGTCTCACTCTGTCGCCCAGACTGGAGTGCAGTGGCCGCTCCCAGCCACCGCAGCCTTGACCTGCTGGTCTCCGGCGATCGTTCCGCCTCAGCCTTCCAAGTAGCTGGAATTACAGGCGCGCACTACCACACCCGGCTAATTTTTTTATTTATTGTGGAGATGAGGTCTCGCCAAGTTGCCCAGGCGGGTCTCCCCTCTTTTTTTGAGTTGGAGTCTCACTCTGTCGCCCAGGCGGGAGTGCAGTGGCACGCTCACAGCCACCCCAGTGTCAACCCTCTGGGCTCCAGCAATCCTTCCACCTCAGCCTTCCAAGTAGCCGGAACCACAGGCGCACGCTACCATGCCCATCTAATTTTTTGATTTATTGTAGAGATGAGGTCTCGCCAAATTGACCAGACTGTTCTTGAACCCGTGGGCTCAGGCAATCCCCTCACCTTGGCCTCCCAAAGTGCTGGGATTACAGGCTTGAGCCACCGCGCCTGACCTGCAGAACCTTTTAATACACATGTTTTCATGTGATCCTCCTGCATCCTATGGTTGAAGCAGAGCTTCTCTATATATAGAAGGGAAAACTTAGGATGTGAAAAGTTTAGCAATGGTAATGTTAGCAAAGGTGGCAGAGGCAAAACTAAAACCTACATTTTCTAACTTTTACGTGGATACAGTTTCTACTGCACCATACTATCCCAGATTTTGGTAGTGATGAAGGAAAGAGGAGATGAACACTTAAACATTAATATACTTTTTCCCTCCGGGTTTGGTGGCTCAGCCTGTAATCCTGTGCTTTGGGAGGCCGAGGTAAGTGGATTGCCTGAGCCCACGGGTTTGAGACCTGCCTGGGCAACTTGGCGAGACCTCATCTCCACAATAAATCAAAAATTAGCCGGGTGTGGTAGCGCGCGCCTGTAGTTCCAGCTACTTGGAAGGCTGAGGCGGAAGGATCGCCGGAGCCCAGCAGGTCGAGGCTGCGGTGGCCGGGAGCGGCCACTGCACTCCAGTCTGGGC
>CAUYQG010079619.1:0-13041 GCA_963574415.1 Tarsius wallacei
AGCTTTTTGTTTCACTGGTTTTTTATATTATCTTTTTGTCTTCTGTGGCCCAGATTTGGGCTTTTATTTTGGTGATCTGGATTCTTCTGCTGAAGTTATGGTTTTGGTGGTCTTGCTTTTCCAGCTTCCTTAGATGACTTGTTAGGCTGTTAACTTGTGATCTTTCCATTTTCTTCATGTGTGTTTGTAGAGATATGAATTCCCCTCTTACTACTGCTTTTATGGCACCCCAGAGGTTTTAGTAAGATGTTTCTTCATTTTCGTTTGTTTCCAGGTATCTTTTAGCCTCTGCTTTGATTTCCATTTTGACCCAGGAGTTGCTTAGCGTCATTCTATTTAGTGTCCGTGTCTTTTTGGGTTTTGAGGGAACTTTGTTGGTGTTGATATTTTATTCCACTGTGGTCTGAGAATGCGCATGGCAGAATTTCAATCTTATGAAATTTGTTTATGCTTGATTTATGCCCAAGGATGTGGTTGATCTTAGAGTATGTTTCATATGGTGATAAGCAGAATGTATATTCTGTGGTCATTGGGTGGAGTGTTCTGTAGATATCAATTAACTCTGTTTGGTCAAGAGTCACATTGAGGTTTTGGACCTCCTTGCTGATTTTTTGTCTTGATAATATGTCTAGGGTTGTGAGTGGGGTATTAAAGTCCCCAGCTATGATAGTGTTAGAGACAATATCTTTTTAAATTTTGACTAGAAGCTGCTTTATGAAAGTTGATGCTCCTATGTTGGGTGCATTTATGTTTAGGATGAATATTTCTTGTAGATGGATTGAACCTTTTATCATTATATAGTGACCTTCTGTATCTTTTTAAATTTTTGATAGCTTAAAGGGCATTTTGTCTGATATTAAGATCACAACTCCTGCTTTCTTTTGAGTTCCATTTGCCTGAAATTTTGCTTCCCAGCCTCTTACTTTCAGTCTATGAGTGTCCTTTCTGGTGAGATGAGTCTCTTGGAGACAATATATTGTTGCCTCATGATATTTGATCCATTTTGCCATCCTATGTCTTTTCAGTGGTGCATTTATTCCATTCACATTCATGCTAGTTATTGAAATGTGAGAGTTTATCCCTGTCATGATAAACTCTTCTATAGTTGTTGTTGTTCCTGTTTGTTTGTTGTCTTTCTTTTGACTTTTGGGTTGATACATGCGTGTTTTCAATCTTTTTCCTGCACTCTTATGAAGAACGTTGTCGTCTTTTTCCCTTTCTTCTGTGTTTAATACTCTCTTAAGTGTTTCTTGTAGAGCCGGTCTAGAGGCAGCGTAAATTCTTAGGGATTTAATGCCTGGGCAAGATTTTAATTCCCCCTCACTGATGAAGCTTAGCTTAGCTGGGTAGGTTATTCTTGGTTGAAATTGTTTATTTTTGAGAACTTAGAAGATTGGGCTCCAAGCTCTCTTAGCCTGAAGTATTTCTGTAGATAAATCTGAAGCTATTTTAATTGTTCTTCCCCAGTAGGTAGTGTGACCTTTTTCTCTTGCTACCTTTAGGATTTTTTCTTTTATACCTACTTTGTTTAGGTGAATTACTATGTGTCTAGAAATTGGACTTCTCATTTGTTGTCTTGCAGGGGTTCTCTGAATCTCATGTGTTTGAATGGTTGCATCACTGATGAGATGAGGGAAGTTTTCTTGAATAATTTCATGGACTGTTTGTTCCAGGGTGGACTCTGTCTCTCTTTCTGCCTTAGGAAGTCCAATTACTCTTAGCTTTGACCTCTTGAAATAGTCACTCATCCCTTAAAGCTTCTTTTCTGTGTTTTTGACAATTTGGGTTAGTTCTATATTTTGGTCCTTCAGCATTGAGATTCTTTCTTCTGCTTGTCTAATTCTGCTTTCCATGCTTATCAATTTGTTATTTATTTCATCCAAAGTGTTCTTTACTGCTGTTATCTCAGTTATCAACTCCTTCATATTTTTCTCTTGTCTCTCCTCAATTCTGTTTATTCTCTCTTTTAATGTCTTGATATCTGGGTTTGTAATTTGAGACCAGTCATTCTGGAGGCTCTTCATTGTTTGTGTTCCAAAATCTGTTTTATCAGTTCTGACCTCCCAGGGGTCTGTGTGAGACCCATATTCTTCTTTTGTTTTTTGGGTTTTTTTATTCATTTGTGTAGATTTCCCCCCCCCCCACACTTTTCTCCCCTCTTCTTTAATTCTGTTGTTCAGGGATGGTGGGTTGCTTTTACTTATGTTTGCTTAATCTCCTATTCTTCCTTATGTGGATCCTCTGGCTTTGTTCAATTCTGAAGCTGGACTATGGGTTGGGGGCTGTACTTTTTTCAGTTTTGAGATTTAATTGAGGGGGGAACTGTGATTCAAAATCTCTCTGCATATCCCAGTATCCACCGAAAGTTGTATGAGCACTCTGGAACCCAGTTCCCACTGCCTTACAATCTGTCCATGCAGTGGGGGTATAGGCTTGCTCCCTGAAAGCAAAATAAGGTAAGAAAAAGGAAAGAATGGAAAAAGGAAGGAGAGGGGCAAGAGGAAGGTGGAGAGAGAGAAGAGTAAGAGGGAAAACAGACAGACATACCGACTAACAAATGAAAAGGAACACAAAGACAGAAGAGAGTTGAAAAAACTAAGTCATACAATCACACAAATACACACCCACAAAAACCTCCCTATTGATGTACTCTTCCCATACACAAACAGGAAATCTAAAGAAAAAAAATCAGTAAAATAACAGAAACAAAGCAAGTACAAAAACATTATCAAAAACAGAAAGAAAGAGAGAAAAAAACTAAAGCAAAAAACAAACAAAAATAAGCAAAACAAACAGACAAAAAAAAATATAAACAAGGAACCAAACTCGCCCTGAGGTCATTCTTGTAAGTCCAGCATCCTTTCAGCTCTGATTTCTAGCTCTCAGCACAGGCTGATAGGGTTGGTCACAGCTTGGGTCAGATAACCCAGGCCTACTGTGGAAGGAGGGTGGCTCAGATCTGGACTTACCGGCTTGCTGCCTGTCAAGTCTGCCACTCGGATCTGACCTGTCTGTATCTGATCCAGCATGGGGAAAGGGCTTCGGTCTCTCCCAGTTTGATGAGATTACCTTAGGTCCTAAGTTGGAAGCTGGGCAGAGCTAGGTGGGGCAATACAAGTCTCTGCCTGGTCCTAGGACAGAGAAAATGACTGTGGTCGGCGTTTCTTCACTGGGTCAGCTCTCCCCAATCTTCCTTCTCTACTGATTAGATCCGGGGATCCAGCTGATTTGCTATAACAGGTGATGGTGTGAGCCAGACGCCAGGTGATGAGAATCACCTGGATTTAGCAGGCTCTTCTCAGGAGAGTCCTGTGAACAGCACATGATCTTGTGTGCCCATGGCTCCAATCTCAGGGTGGTGGGCGCTTGCAGTCACCTTCAAAGTGGGGACTCTGGGTACATGAACCCAAGTCATTCCTCAGATGGACTTTCACTCTCCTACCAGTCCACACCTACTCATGCAGAGTCTTTATGGACACTTGCTTTTGCAGAGACTCTCACAGTCTGATCTTGTCAGCATCCCTCTTTTATTTATTGAATAAATGAATTGATCCATGGATTTTTTGAAATTGCAAGAGACCAAAGTGTGTACATTTTATGTGGTTGGCAGAAATAAGTTACTTAAAGCTCTTGAGCAGAGTCATGAAAAGATGGAAATGCTACATTAGGAAGCCCAATGTGGTAGCAGTTTTTCAAGATAAATACTAGTGACAGCCTAGGCAGGGCTGAAAAATATATAGCATGTACCCTCCAGAATGTACCCCTTCTATGCCTGTGGCAGACATTGCTAATCAATCATGACACTTTTACCCACTGAATCTGGGCTGGCCTCACCATCCTTCTCAATGTAATGCTCCTGGCAGTGACTACAGATGATCACATTTGGCACACAAAATGAAACCCATTTGCTCTCCTGAGCGCACAGACAAGGAGGATAGCCAAGAGTGTGAACATTAATTAGATATAAGGTTCTTGAATTGGACCTAGATAGGGAGAGAACAATGGAAGGGACAAAACTTAACACCATATTAGTTTGCTTGGACTACTGTAACAAAGTACGGCTGATTTGATGGCTTAAACGACGAAAAATTATTTTCTCACAGTTCTTCAGGCTAGAAGTCCAAAATTAAGATGTCAGCAAGATTGGTTTCTTCTGAGCTCTACAAGGGAAGGATCTGTTCAGACCTCTCTTCCTGGCTTATAGAGAGACATCTATATAGAGGGGCTCATCATAGCATCTTTCCTTCAGGAATTCCTATGTCCAAAGTCTCCTCTTCTTATAAAGACACCAGTCATACTGGATTTGGGTCCATTCTAAGGATCTCATTTTCACTCAATTCCCTGTATGAAGACCCTATCTCCAAATAAAGTCATATTCTGAGACATTGGAGGTCAGGACATCAACATACTAATTTTGGGGAACACGGTCGATCCACAACACTTACTGAGTGCTTACCATGAGCCAGGCATGAACACATATACCATCACCCACTTGACCCTCAAAGCAGCCTATTTAGTGGGTGCTTTTATCAACCCCATTTTGCAGAAAAGGGAAACTGAGGCTCAAAAAGCTTAAGAAGTATAAGGAAAGTTATATAGCCAGAGTTGCCGGTGGGGCCAGCAACTGGTTTGTTGGCATAGGACATAAAGAAGGGAATTTGGTTGTCTATTAGACATAAAGGAGAAAAACAAACACCACTAACAAGTAAAAACAGAATCACCAAAGTCTCTGGACTCGGTTTCTGGAAAAATAGTGATGTCAGTTTTCCTGTTTAATATTTCAGCAGCCCCTCATTCCCTGCAGGTTAAGACCTAAATAATTTAGCAGGAAAATCAAGGCTGCTGATGATCCTAGATGCCTCATTAATTCTGTCTCTAGCTATTCTCTTCTTGGCCACTATGGTCCAGAACACTGAAAACTTTGCAGTCTCCTCTACGGGGGAAAGGAAGAAGGAAGGGTTTGGAAAGTATGAAGGAATGAGAGGGAGAAGAACATAAGCAATAAGTCTCATCCTTGCGTTTGGACTCCCATCTTCACTTACCAGTGAGCAGTGTGACTGCAGCTCAGTTACTTAACTTCTCTGATGATTTTTCTTCCCGATTGGTAGAATCAAGTAGTAATTATGCCCTTACATACAACTGCAGAAGATGAAGTGAGATGATGTGTGTAGGGTGCTCAGTACAGTGTCTAGCACTTGGTAGGTGCCTCTTTGCTCTATGCATAGCAACCATTCAGTCTGGGATATTTGGAGTCTAATGTAACCCAGGGCAGCCAAAAAGACACACCTCTTAGAGAACTAGAAACAGGGTACAGGTGATGTTCCTGGGAATATTCATTCTGTTTCCTTCCTCTTCTTCAGAGGCTTCATGCTCACCCCCAGGTGTGATCGACCACCTTCCTCATCCCTTTCTACTCTCCATCATACCTACTGGGAGTTATGAATTAAACCAGGAAGTCTTGGGCAGTCTCCCCTTTTGACTTAGCAATCAATAACTGGCCATTCCTAAAGGTGAGATTCTTATTTCTAAAGGCTGATCTGCAGATACTCTAGACGACCCATATGTCTCCTGACATCACTGTATTCATAGATGACTTCTCAAAGAAACCATTATTAATGATGTAATTAATATGAACGACTACAGTATATATCAAGCAGATCATTAAGGCAGAGGTGGGGATGTGGCCATTTATATTAAAGATACATTTTATGTTCTGAACCCAAGCAATAGAAAGTACTTGGCTTAGAAATCTCGCTTTGCAACATTGTAGATTGTGTTTTTCAAGGTATTCTAAACCTTCTTCTTGCTTGCTTAATGCTGCTTTGTTGGAGCAGCCCCCTGGGAATTTGAATGAATTAATAAGGCAGATTTAAAAAAAAATAAAAGCATATAATCAAGTAAATCACAGTCTTTAAAGTCACAAATTTCAAAATCCAACCGATTTAATTAATGTGTTGGTTCACAGGCTTTGGATAAGTCTTATTTGATTTCACTAGTCTCGTTCCCTGAGACACCCATCTGCAAGAATATTTACATATAACTTGTTGTGTAAAGGGATCTTCCCAAGGCAGATGCCATATGTAACTGCTCAGCTTACCTTTAAGGGAAAATATTGAAGTAACACCCTCAAGCTGTTCCACTCTGTGTTCAGAACTCAGAGCTCGCTTTCTATCTTTGTAGTAAGTATTGAAACCTTGCCTCCCACATTCAGGCTGTTCAAATATGTGATAAAATAGCTACTTAAAATGATAGAGTCCAAAAGTTTTCTATGGTTCTTTATAGATGTTGTGAACCGAAAACACATGTTTAAATGAAAAGGTTCCTTTTCTTTTTCTTTATTCGTTTCTGGGGCCCCCCCCCCCCCCCCCCCGACGGGGGGGCCGGCTAGTGGGTGCCCTTCCTTGCTACTGTCACAGTATTTATTTCCCAAAACGACTGAGAGGGGGCCCTTCGAGATTGGGGCCTCTAAGGGTCCTGCTCCCTGTCTGTCCCCAGTTGGGGCTGCCTCTGCAAGACTGCCCCCTTAAGGAATTGACTTAGGAAGGGCAGCAGGGACGGAGAGACTCCCGGACCCAGGGTTGGGAGGACTGTCCCAAAGAAAAGGCCTCATCAGTAGAACCGTCCCCAGGTTGCCCCCTCCGCAGGTCCTGGAGGCAGATGGGAGGGCCCCAGTTGTTTCTAGTCCCCCACCATGTTAGTCTGGTCAGTTGCAAAAAGGAAGCCCTCCCTGGGCCCACTGCGGCCCCCTCTGAGCCATAGTACAGCACCCTTCGCACCCGGATTAAACCCAGAACCACTGAAAAAACAAAACTGTCAGAATTCACTACATAGTTTTATTAATAAGACCATTTGTGACTTTAGGTATTAAAGAATCATAATTATAAGAAATAAAAACATGTATAGAATTTGTACAGTTGCGATCTGTACTAGTCAGGACATATTAGATCAGCTGCTTAAACAAAGATCAAATCACAATAGCTGAAAACAAGATAAAAGGTTATTTCTCTCATTAAATTTCCATCGGATAAGTTCAGCAGATAGAAGACGCTGTACTCCACAAGATCACCCAGGGATCCAGATTCCTTCTATCTTGTTCTCATGGTCAAAACCAGCTTGCCACTGCACTTTTATACATCAGTCTATGGAAAAGGGGAAATAGGTTGTGGAAGGCAGATGCTTCCTTTTGGGAATATAGTCTGAAAATGGCTAATATCATTTCTGTTCACATGCCATTGGCTAGAACTTGGTTGTGTGGCCACACCTTGCTAAAGGAAACTGGGTGGTCTGTTACCAGAATTCATCATACCACATATATAATTTCTAGCCTGCTTTTTTATTTAGTACTTTAATAATATTTTCCCACATCATTAATAAATCTTTATGAACATCATCTTTAATGACTGTGTAATGGCTCTACCTATGGAAGTATGTCCTTACTGTCAAACATGTAGGTTGCTTCCAGTTAGAGCTTTTATAAGTATTACTGCAATTAACATCTGTTATGTTAATCTGTATATATGTATATATTTTATGATTAATTCCTTAGGATTTATTCTTACAAGTAAGATTGTTTTGCTGAAAAGTTGTAACAATTAACCTTCTCAGCAGCAAATAAGAGGGTCAGATCTCCCACCACTTTCTCTAGCAATACTTTGGTCTTTTTTTTAATCTTTGTAAATTTGACCAAATGAAAATGGTATCTAATTGTAATTTCAAATTTTATTATTTTAATTATTAATGTATTTATTTCATTACTTGTGAATTTTAATTTCAAATATTTACTAACTACTTGTGTTACTTCTCTTAAGAATTTTTGTTTGCCTATTTATTATATTAGGCAGCTCTCAACTGTAAAACAGAATAGTAATAATACCTTCATAATAGGGTATGGTAAACATTCAACAAGAAAAGGAATAACATAAACTTTGTTTTTTCTGCCCAGTTTGTCCTGGTTTCTTCTGAACAAACCCTGCAGCCTTGGGCTCAGTCTGTGTTGCAGCTATATGGAGTTGTCAGAAAAGCCCCAGTCATGCCACCACACCACCCCATCTTATTTTCTTCATCATATTGATTATTATCAAAGATTATATTTTTCAGTGGTTTGTTTATTTTTGTCCCTCATTAGAACCAAGTCCTAGTCTCTCTCCTTTACTGCTATTTCTCTACCACCAAAACAGCATCTAGCACATAGTAGGTGCTCAGTTAATATGTTCGGGATAAATAAATGAGCCTCCTTATCTCACTGCCAGAATCCCTTGACCGTGTTCAAAACTTAGGCACAGTCTGCAGTTACCTATTCTCTAAAGATGAGACATGAAGCCCCCCCGCCCCAACACACCCTCCCACGACTGTGCACACTCACTCACTCATGCTTCCAGGCTCTTATCTCTGCCCCCATCTGCCACACTTAAAATCCCAATTTAGATTGCCATCACCAATTGCTCCCTAACATTCCATTGCACTGTATCACATACCTGGCCCAACTTCTAATCAAGAATAGTCTCTAATATAGTCTCTAAGTGAGAATAAAAAGAGAAGACAGAAAAGAGGAGGCAAGCCCTGATCAGACTGCCTCTGAAATATTGTCTTCATACGGAAAGGAATTTGGTTGCCTGGCCTTCTGCTTGAAACCCCTGAACTAGCAACAGACTGTGTTGGTAACAGAGAGCTTTTTCATGTCTTCTGCCAGATGACGTATACTTTTCCAAGCCAGAAGGTGGAACAAATAGTCTGTGACTGTGCTTCTCAACCAAACACTTCTGATGTGGTAGGATTTAAAAATCCTCCCTGAGTCCAGCATATAATCTTCCTATATCCTGCTTATCAGAGCTGCTGCAATTATATATTCCTAGATCCTGCTCATCAGAACCGCTACAATTATATATACATAATATTTGTGCATTTTGAGAGGGATTTTCATGGAACAGATGTACTACTTCTATATAAACTGAAAGTCCAGCTAATATCTAATTTTAAATTTTTTTCTTTAACATTCAGTAAGAGATATTATGCCTTTTTTCTTAGACATTCTATCCTGTTTTACTTTTGCTGTCAAGAATTATTATGAATGATTTCAAATGCCTTTTAATATTTTAACTTAATTCTACTTTAATTAATAACTATTATGGTCTGTAGATGTAAAAGTAACCATTTTTGAGATCCAATAATTAAGTAATTAAATTCCAGAATTTCTTTGACAAATTAGAAAGCAAGGAGAACATATGACTTGTTTATGAAACTTAGGCTGTATATTCTGTAGTAAAAATATGACCTATTTTTCTGAAGTTTCCACAGAAGACATACCTCTAGTTGTCTCCATTTATAAGCTTGTCTCAACCTGTTTCTCTTTCTGCATCTACTTAGCTCCTAACTGAAATGAATGGAAGTCCACTTTAGTAAACCGACTTCAAAATTTTGTCCTGATCACCCACAACCCAGATCTTTCCATCTAGAAATGAGAGGACATAACCTATTTTCTCATGATTTCATTTAAAGGGCTCTAGAAATTCAAGAAAAGACTGCAAGTAACTTTAAAGTCACTAGGCTACATTTTATACTGGCTTAGAGATTCACTGGTAAGGGAATAAGCAGTAGGTCAGATAGTCAAATTTCTTCATGTGTTCCATCATCCTACCACATCCTAAATGTTTGCTCGATGAGTCTCTCTATTATGGTCAATGTCCAGCATGCCTGAAAATGAAGCAGACCTAGTTGTTTCTTCAACCTCTTTCAGATCTGGCCTGGGATTAATATCTAGGGAATAGGATATAGCATCCTGAGAATAATGAGTTTGGGAAAGATATTTGCTATGATGAACAAGGCGATGATGTGGCAAGCTAACCAAAATATCCCCAGTCAGGAATACAGTGACAAAATGTGTCCCTCTTCAAGTTATCCTGTCCTACTATTATTTGAGTGATTATATCCAATTTCATCTTAGTACTTCTAATGCTCCTCAGAACTTGATGATGTAATACTGCATGCTAAGATATTCTTGGTTATACAGGGAATCTAAGGCATTTTTATTACCATTATACTTTTAGGGATATTAATTTCTACAATACAGAAAATGTTGGGATTCGCATGCCTGTGAAACCAGAAACTTACAAAACTTATGTTGTTCTGGATAGCATGAGAAAAAGAGATAAATTGATATGTAATAAAATCATTCTTTATTACCACAGGAGCTCTCCGCAACACACAAATACAGATTCTCCAAAGGCATAAAATCACTAGCACTGACACACAGCATCCCCTGGCACATTTAAAGGCAAAGTAAAATGATATACAGATATATAAATTTTTAAAGCAACTACTCAGGGTGATGTGTAAAAACTTGCAAAGTTCTCAGTTTAGAAGACTGATTTTTTTTTTTAAGTTTTAGTACATCAACAAAAGTGAGTACCAGTAAGACCTGGCCCAGTAACAAATGAGTCTGGAGAATTCTATCTAAACAGTACTGTCTTTCTGTTCCACAATATTTTAAAAGACATTAAATCTCAGATGTTCCCAGATTATTCTTCAGAAGAGTTCAGAAAAACACCTTTGATAATGACAGCTTTGAATGTGGGCAGATCTTCATTTCTAAGAGGAAACTAGGTTGAGATAGTGACAGCCACAGAAGCCTGTAAGCAAGGTCACTTGGGAAAGGAGTGTCGTGCCAGCAGTCTTTCCGCCCCCTCTCAGCTACACAGGAGTGGGTCTTAGGCCTGGAATACTTCCTTACCAAGAGATAAAGAGTCCTCATAGCCTGTGCTGGACTTGTCATTTTGTGTGGAAAATCTTTCCTTGTTTTAGACTCAATGTATGCTCCTTTGTTCTGCTTAAGTGTGTGTGTGTCATATGGCACCTGGCCAACCCTACTGTTATATCTGTCCCCTGTGGGGAGAGAGGATGGGATCCTTCCACTATAGCACAAAAGGGGTGCGAGCAGGCCAACTGCCCTACATCAGCTGCCAGGAAGGACCCGCTGGCTATGGGGGACTGACACCCTCCAAAGAGGCTGATCTTGCTCTGTCTCATCTCTGTGAGTGAAGAATTGTTTCATCCAGTTCTTGACTGCATCATGTTTTCCTTGGTGACTCCAATACCAAGATGCAGTGAGCCGAAGTGTTCCTACGTCTCCTGCTGATAATAGGCAACAGATGCCACTTGCTTGACAGTCATGCTTCAGATGTGGCAAGAGTCCTATCTCATAGGCACCTGAGAATGAGAACAAGTTGAAAACGCTAAGCTTGCTGGAGTAACACATGAGATTTCAAGTTGTCCTACAGGACTTCCAACACCACATAGAGATCACCAGATGGGTTCCTTCAGAGGAGATGTAGAGGGAACACTGAATACCTTTTCTCTCAAAGAAGTTGTGGAATCCCCTAGGAAAGGAAATTTACTGACCAGAGTTTAATTTGTGAAACAAACTTAATTGTGAGCAAACCATAACAGACTATAGGGACCGCATGATCTAAGTACATACATCAGTGTTTCCCAAAAGCCAACCCACCAAACAGCTATATCAGAATCCACCTAGGGGAACATTTTTAAAATACAGATTTCCAGGCTGCACCATGGTGACTTCTGATATAGTCTAGAATGAGACCCAAGAATCTCTATGTTTAACAAGCTCCACTGTTGGAAAAAAACAACTCAGAAAAAAAGGGATAGATCAGGCTGATAGGATTCAGGACCTCAAAATATGGTCCACCCACTGCCTAAATGTGTATACTTGGTATGCAATGGATAATATTCCAGGCAGAAAGTCAGGTCAAAGAGACATCAAACAGGGTGTCCTAGCAAGAGGCTGGGACATAACAGCATGTAGAGATCTAAGCAGATAGGCCAGCAATTCCCATCCACAAGGTCTAGAAGAAGGAGCAGAGTCATATCCATGAAGCTAAGTTCAGAGAAAACTGCGTAGTCCTGAAATTACCAAGTCCTGAGAATGTTATCCATATGGGGACACAGGAGGAGAAGGACCAAAGAGGTGAGTGCAACTGGGCAAAGCTGAGGTTTGGTCATGAGAAAAGGGCAGGAGCCCAGTCTTTAAAACAGAACCAAGGGGCATCAGCATTTGTTGAACATCCTGTCTGTGAAAAGTGATCTTCACAGGCTTGCTCACATAACCCTCATATGTGTTAGTTACCCTCACACATACCGATTTAATCCCCCATTTAATAGGTAACAGGAATTTAAAAGATGAACATGGGCTAACTTTTATCTTTCTGGGCCACAATATCATCATCTTTAAAACAGGCAGAATACCATTTGATCCAGCAGTCCTACTATCAGGTATCTACCCAAAGAAACAGAGGCTGTTATATTAAAAAGACACCTGTACCCTCATGTTTGTCACAGCACAATTCACGATTGCAAAGATGTGGAATCAACCTCGATGCCCATCAACCAACCAGTGGATAATGAAAATGTGGTATGTATACACTATGGAATATTATTCAGCTGTCAAAAATAATGAAATAATGTCCTTTGCAGCAACTTGGATGGAATTGGAGAACATCAACCTAAGCGAACTACCTCAGGAACAGAAAACCAAACACTGCATGTTCATGTTCTCACTGTCAGGGGAGGGAGGGGCACACCTCATCAACAAGGGTACCCACATAATGAACATTTGTATGCCTAACCCTGAATTGTACCCCACATCTTTAAAATTAAAAACAAAAGTGGGAGCTAAACTAAGGATCTGCAAAGGCACAGAGAATGACATAATGGACATTGGAGACTCAGAAGAGGGAGGGGGAAAGGGATGGAGGGATGAAAAACCACCTATCAGGTACAATGTGTACAGTGGGGTAGTAGATACACTTAAAGCCCAGATTTCTTTGCCATTGTACAATGCGACCAAGTAACCAAAAGTTATTTGTATCCCCTAAGGCTATTGAAATTAAAAAAATAAGTAAATAAATAAATAAATATTTTAATTTCAAATGATAAATCAACTATAGAAATCAGCATAAATACTTTTTGCTTCAATGTTTGATAAGACTATACAAGGAATGAAAAGTCTGAAAGCAAAGTATCATAATT
>CAUYQG010079620.1:0-17957 GCA_963574415.1 Tarsius wallacei
TTTTTTTTTTTTTTGATTTATTGTAGAGATGAGGTCTCGCCAAGTTGCCCAGGTGGGTCTCGAACCCGCGGGCTCAGGCAATCCACTCACATCAGCCGTCAGCCTCCCAAGGCGTGGGGTTACAGGCTGAGCCACCGAGCCTGGCTTCTGCTAACTTTTAAAAGTTAGTTCCCAAGATATCTTACTATCTGTGTTTGTGAAACATGTGAGTCTATATCAAAATATATGTATGTGTATGGGTTTAGGAATATATAAATGACCTTTAGGAATATAAAAATTGAGCTTAGGTTGAGGAATAAGTACGTGCTTCAGGAGATTACCATTTGATTTTTTTTTTTTTTTACCTGGATCTTCAAATTCTTTTATATTCAGTTGAATCTTACCCTTCATAAGACCTATGGGATTTTAGACATAGTCAGAAGAAGGAAAATGAAAAATACCATATTGGAAATTACGCTTAAAATAATGCATTAAAGCAAAATATAATAAATATAAAAGTTATTGTTAATAAATACATCTCTCCACACTTTACAAATTTATGAAATAATGTTTCCTTGAACTTGTTTTTGTTTTCTTTTTTTTGTTTTGAGTCAGGGTCTCTGTTGCAGGCTGGAGTACAGTGGCATGATCAGGGCTCACCTCGGCCTCCAACTCCTGGGCTCAAGTAATCTGCCTGCATCGGCCTCCTAAGTAGCTGGGATGACAGGCATGCACCATCACACCCGCATACCTGGCTAATTTTTAAAAAACGTTTATTACAGACCAGATATCGCTATGTTGCCCAGGCTAGTCGCAAATTCCTGGGCACAAGCAATTCTCCCGCCTTGGTCTTTCAAAGTGCTGGGATTACTGGCATGAGCCACCGTGACTGGCTTCAATGTTCTTATTCTATACATAATCAAGTACCTTTTTATGACACCTTGTTCTTTATATTACAAATATTTACTTAATTGTTCATGTGCCTTATGATGAAAGTATTATGTAAATGAGACTACTGGGAGAAAACAAAAGGAAAATTGACAAAATGTTACTTAATGTATAATTTATGCTGAAAATTAGTCTGATTATTCTAGTTAGGAAATTCCAATGATAATGGTTTTCTATAAGGGAATTATATATTTTTAAAGCTTAAAGTTGTATATTATAAATTTTTATGGAAATTGTAGTATGAGAGAAGTAGGGAAAATGCAGAAAATGAGTGAACAAACCATATGGTAATTGGAGTGGGACAGAAAAGTGAAGACAGAGTCACCTGTCTTTTAAATGTCACAGAAATGTTTTTGAAATGAAGTTTTTCTTTGGACAATTGTTTAGACTATCTTTAAAATTTAATTTATAAATTTAGATATTTGTAAAGCTATAACAATAGAATGGGTAATATAGTTCCCAAGTCTATATGAATTTAATTCTAAGTATTTTAAACAAATATAATACCTCATCTGTTTCTAGTGTAGAATTAAGTATATTTCAGTTGGAAGGTAATTAATTGCCTTTGATGTACTCTCTGTTAAGTATATACAATTTGCTTTCTTGTTATATTTGTAAGTTTATATTTTATGTTTTTATTGAAAAGAAATTGTTTAGCGCTAAATAAAATAAATCAGTTTAGGGTTTTATAAGCAGAGCTGTGCTCCAAAGTTGTGTTCCCAGTGATGGCCGCTAGATGGCAGAGCTACATTGTTTAACATTAAGAGGGTAACAGATTGGATTTTTTTCCCTCTGCAAAGGAAAACTCTGAAAGAAGAAATTTCTCTTTTCTTTATTTTTTTCTAAAAAAGGAATCAGTTAACCATATTTTAAATTCTTTTAATAAATTGTATAAGCCATGTAATCATGTGTAATGATCACAAAGTACAGCATCTATTTGTTAGAAAGAACTTTTTAATTCTAACCCACGGTAATTGTTTTAAAAAAGCAGACATGACACCAAGACAACTGAGTGATGAGAGTCATTTTTAGTAATTGAGATTTATATCCTTTCTGTAGACAGTTAATGTGTTATGTTATTACCTGCAGAGAATTTGATCCAGAGTTCCATCCCGTACCTTTTCTTATTAAGTTGGAAATCAAGATACTGGAGCTTGAAGCTATCCATTTATTGTAAAGCATGTTTTGTTATGTTGTCCTATATATGCTTGTCTATTGTCGATTATGAGCTCGGGGAGTAGATTCTAATTGATAGTGCATGTTAAATACCACAGTGTATTTGAAAGTGACTGTGGAGTCCTGGCCAAATTACACAGTTAAAGAAGTTGTCCTGGGAGAGTACTCCTCACTTCTAATGAGGCACAACAGTATGATTTCATTGTAGTTTATTTTTTTTTCATCAACAGAAATTAAAAAGCTGTTCCATTTTAAAGAATATTTGCTTTGGATCCAAAATCAGAAATGTAGTGTCTCAGGGTCCGATGCTATACAAAACACTACAGAGTAAGAGTCATTTCTTTTTTCTTAGGCTTTGCAAACTTTACAAAATCCAAGAAGAACTGGATAAAAATTGTTTAGGAATTTGGATGGCCTTGTGATACTGATCAGCACAATACACATTCCATGAGACATATTTATTCTTCCTTCAGCATTCATCTTATTGGCGAAGTATTTGTTATTTTTAAAAGTCATTTAGTTTAGATGTTTTTCTCTGTTAAACAATCAGCAGTGACTGGGAACAACCCATAAAGGGACAGATATTAAATGATTAGGCTTTGGGGCCATAACGTCTCTGTCGCAACTGCTCAGCTCTGCTGTAATAGTGCAAAAGCATTCACAGATATTATATAAATGAAACAGCAAAGCTATGTTTGATAAAACTTTATTGACAAAAACATGTGGCTGACCAGATTTGACTCAGTGCCATTGTTTGCCAATCGCTGAGCTAAACTATCAATAATATGACACAGTACAAACAAAAATAATCTTAACTTATTTTTAATTATTTCAGAAGGAATCTAATATCTTATACTTAGCACAATCACACAACAACCACAGCAAGACATGAGGACTAGTGGAGAGACAGCATATGAACAGGGGACAGCATCAAATTGATCTTCATCCTGGCTCTGTTGTTAACTACTTTGGTCCTTTTGTGCCAGGCAGTTGCCCTTTCTGGAAAAGTGAAAATAAGTTAGTCAAAAATATACCTTTTCTCATCTAATACTATTTCAATTCAAACACTCTCTTTCCTAAATGGACAAGATAATTGATTATGCTTCAGTTGCTCAAATCTGTAATTTTAGGATATCATTGACTCTTTCAAGGAGAATTCCTGAACTCATATTAACATAAAAACAGAAATGCATATGGAAGCAATAGACTAACTGGAAATAAGAATACCTTAACTTCTTGGTGTGAATTAATGTGCCCAGATCCAGCCTGTATTATTTTTAAATGGATTTATATTTTGATCTCACTATATGTGTTCAAAGAATCCTGGTATTCACTCCTTATATATAATTTAAACTTTGCCTTTGATTGAGATGGTTTAGGGCACATTTTTTCCCCCAATTTAAATAAAATTCAGTGTGTTCTTTGATAACGTTTTTAAGTGATAAAGAATAGAAGATGATGTATTTTTTAATAAGTTAAATTATATTTAGAAACCTGATGTTTTACACTCCAATTTAAAAATTTCTAATTTGGTTAAGAGTTTTTGTTCTACTGTGTATACATTGCTCAATCTAAATTCACAGATACTGTATAAAGAAACCACACACTACAGCCTTTATTCAGTTTTTAATAAATGAAATAATTCTTGGAAATCCAGATTGGGTCATTTAAGGAAAATGACCACGTGGTGTTACCTGCTGTTGAGTTTGCATCTGAGCTTCAGGATGGCAGGGTCTCAACCTGACCTCAGAAAGTGTGGTCTGGAGATAAGTTGTTGATTGCAACTCAACCCAGAACTTTAAAACTTCTCTCTGCATTCTCTTTACCCAGACCTAATATAGCGTTTCTTTTCTTTTCTTTTCTAAAAGAGCAGTTTCTTTTATAGGTTTTAATTCTTTGGAAGACCTTGAACAAAAAAGTGAGCTATTAATGCTCCTTATTGTGTGATGAGTTGGAAGTAATTGGCAGCATTGGCTTTTCCGTGTGTTATAAGTTGAGTCAGTTAGAACATGGCTAGGTGTGGCAATAGGACATCAGTGAAATTTCTCCTTGAGGTCTTTAGGAAAAAAGGTATTATTTACAGTAGCCTTAGCTCACTTGAACATGTTCTGAGATCTTGGAAGTATTTGGGGGAAAATTAAAACTTTAGAAATCACTAGGGTAACGAAATAGGTTTTAAAATGTTACAAAGAGCATTCTTCCCTCTGAAACATCCCTTTGACTTCTAAGGAACTGAGAGTTGAGAAAGAATGTGTTTCCTTCTCCGGGTGGGCTAGCCAATAATACCTTAAGCATTTCTCTCTGCCATACGTGCAGAACTGAACTGCTTCATTATAACACACAGTGCTACGTTTGCTCGTGAAAAAAAGATGGAGCAAATTTTAAATGAAATGTAGCGACCCTTCAGACATCTTCCTCAGTGCTCTTGGCTGAAACTACTGGGATGTTACAAAACTCAACCCAATGATGGTAATAGTATTTGCTGTTTATATAACACCAGTTTTCTTAGGAGCTAAATTAACTTCACAAGTATTGTATAATGAAACCTCACACTATGGCCTGGGAGAGGAAAATGAATACTTTCATTTCATTAGAGAAAAAAATAACAGGAAAGTTGAAATGACTTATCTACATTTTCCTTGTAAGCCGGAAATCAAGCCTCCTAAATTCCCTATTTATATCTTTTTTTTATATAAAAATGGATTCCTTTCTTGGCAATAAATATTTATTTGCAATAGAAGTACTAATAGGAATATGCTTTACTAGCTGATAGAATATAAGGGATAGATCTCCCCCCACCCCCAGTTTACGATCTAAATAAGACAAACAAGATAAGACATGAAAATACAAAGAGTTGGAGTATAATTTGCGCTGCTGAGAAGTAGTTGGCTCCTGGTTTCAATCTCTCCTCTTAAAGGAGTCACATACATATTTCATCCCTTGCATATTTTGGCAATGTATCCGGCTAAGAGCTATAAAGCTATTTAATTTGTTTTTTGGTAAAGCTTTTTATGCCTGGGTAATGGATTTGTACATCAGTTGCAGCCTGTAACATGGCTAAGTATTCTGATTGACAGAACACCCACGTTCAGACTTGTTTATTTTTTGATAAGGAAAATGCCAGCTAACTTAGTCCATATGTGCTTTTCAAAGGATGAGGCTTATTCACATGTAATGGACAATCATTTAAAAATAAAATGACAAGGACTGTAAGAACAGTAATACATATGAAAATTAGATTGGTTTCTTCCTTTCTTCTACACTTAAAATTTTTTAAAGCATTTAACTGCTACTTTTAAAGTTGATTAATTTTTAAAAGATTAACAACCCTGTATTTAAACTTTCCATATCAAGAGGTTTAAATTTTATTGTGGGAACTGAAATTTAAAAATATAGGCAGTTTGGAAAATATAGCAAAGTTAAACATATAAAATATTCTATTCACATGATAAAGCTACTAGAAATCTTATGACTCACCCAAACTACAGCGGGATTCAGAAATTACTACAAAGCCCCATTTTTTAGGATTTGAAAGAAAATTGAGACACCTGTGTCTTCTGAAAGTCTTTCCATGACACCTTCTGTGTAACTGTGTTTGTTGAGCACTTGTTAGAAAGGCAGATCTGAGTACTGTTAAGAATTGGAAAGGGTCTGAGATTTACCCTACTTGCAAGTTAATGTGTTAGCTTGCCACAGTTTATGGATCTTGGCAGAAGACATGAGACACCTGGGTCAGAGACAATGGCTTTTCTTACTTACGGCAAAACAAGAAGCAGGAGATCCAGATCCATGTCTGAGCCATGCCCATCAAGTCTCACAGGAATCATGGAGTGTGACCCAAATTATTGCTGTACACAGCATCAGAGCTTGGAAACTCTGGCTTAGAAAAACTGAATCTGTTATAATGTGCAGCAAACAAACCTGTTTAACCTTTGCCAAGAAACCAGTGATTATCTTTATACTGGACAGACAGTAAGTAAAACTTCCCTCTGCTTTGGAGGGTCACACATCTTTATTGTCCAAGACTGTTTGATATTCAAGTATCTTTGAAAAGCTAGCTTGGAAGAAAAGACGGTGCTTCTGCTTGCAAAACATGCAAAGATTCGAAAGACCCATGGAGAATTATCTCCCAGGAAGCATTTTCATTAATGTTTCATATTATCATGCAAATTTGACATTTCTGGTTCTAATGTTAAAAATTAGTTCCTACAGATTTTTTCTGGTATTACAAATCTGATAACTTACCTCTCGACTGAGAATAGAAGTAGTAAGGAACATTATTGTTGATATCTTATTATCAAGAGAAAAAAAGATGATCTGGATATGCTTATGCTCTCTCACTGCCCTAGAATTAGTATTACTGCCACAGCACGTAGTAGATGACCAAAACATTATTTGGTGGGTGTATTCTAATAAAGATGACAATTTGGCTAACATGAAAAATTATGATCAATAGTGATTTCAATAGAATACCAATGAATGGCATCTGATATTAATTTGAGTTAAATACAATCTGGTGAATAGAGTACAAAGAGCATATGTTAATGGAGAAAATTATGGTAGTAAAAGTAATGCTATATAATCACTTCATTTAATATTTTGACCTTGTAAGGGGTTCAAGAGGTTCATAAACATCATACTATTTCATTTTACTTTCATCTCAAACAATGCAGATGTGATTAAACACACATTAGAGAAGTAGCTATTATGATATGATATAGTGTCTTACTTAAGAAGAGTAAGCAATAATTACAGTATTTTCCTAAAGTGGAAATTAATTTATACTCAAGGTTTTATTGTGACAAATAACTGCAGTGATTGTTATAAGTAAATGTAATAATACAGCTTTAACAGTTTTACCATCTTTCTGAGAGATGAAATTCATTTATTTTGTACAAAAGAGGGGTGAACAAAATGGTAATGTAATTTGCTCCTTTAAAAAGTTAATCTTTTACAGTTTACCATTTGAGATGTACAGCAGTCTATCAAAATACATTATAATATAGTCTAAGACATCCCTTAGAACAATGCCAGTAACTTACCTCTTAGTATGGTTTTTCCCAGCTCACCCCTTGCTCTGCCTCCTTACATGACCTAACCACCATCCTGAATGTTGCCTATTCCTGTTACTAAGCAAGGGTTAACGTCGTCTTTGCAAGTTTTTAATTTATCAGGCTCTTCCACTCAAGAGTATTTTTTCCCTTTATTCATGTATTTGTTCATGGAATTGTGCTAAGGAGGAAGTTTTCAAAGGCGAGAGTGGCCCGTCCCTGTTCCTTGGGAGTGCTCAATTTGGCAGGTCGTCACGATGGTTTGGGCGTGCAGTTGAACTGTTGATATCAGACAAGAATTTGAGAGTTGCTACAGCATCCACGGTGTGTCAGCACCGTCTCATCCCGCTCGAGCACATGTGTTTCTCCCAAGACTCTGTGGCGATCTTGGAGAAAGTCAGAGATGAAATAACAGATTGTCTTCACACGCTTCCGTCCAGCTCTGAATTTTATTGGCACGCACGTCTCCCACTGTTTGTTTCATTAAGTGAAATCTGTTTCTCTTATGGCCCGTGCAGAACGTGAAGGATGATGGGCAGCACGTGTGGCGACTCAAGCACTTCAACAAACCTGCCTACTGCAACCTCTGCCTGAACATGCTGATTGGCGTGGGGAAGCAGGGCCTCTGCTGCTCCTGTGAGTAGTGCCCTCTGCCTGGACCTCATCGCCCGGGGAGGAGGAAAGGCTAACTTCATGGGATGGTCCTATTTCTGGGTGGGGAACTGGGCAATGATCCGCCGCCACCCCCCCCCCCCCCCGCCCCCGTACCTATGATTGATATTTTCCCATAGTGTGTCTCTGAATGGGTTTAGGTTACTCTAGTTTTTTATCTCTTCAGTTTTGGAAAAGAACTAAGGACATTTTCCAACTCTTTCACCATTTTTTTCTACAGTTTCATGTATTCATAACTACTATTTCTACTGTGATTATTTGAAGATTTATATCTTTTAAAAATATTTGTCATCCCCTCCACCCTGGGTTAACCACTTTATTCACATAGAGTTTTATAATGAGTCCATTCCTTTAGGTTCTTTTACAAAGCAGTTACCTCAATTGACTAAAAAGAGATTTCTTTCAAAGTAAGAAATCACAGGGAATGCAAACTGATTTTTATATCTCAAGCGCATTACTTTTAATGCTGACATGAAGAAAATCTTCATATAGGAGGCCATCTGCTGTGGCTCATGCCTGTCATATAGAGTCCTGGCTTGAGGCCAGGAGTTCAAGACTAGTCTGGGCAACATAGTGAGACCTTACCTCTACAAAAAAAATTTAAAAATTAGCCAGGCCTGATGGTACATACCTATAGTCCCAGCTATTTGAGAGGTCAAGGTGAGAGGGTCATTTGAGCCCAAGAGTTGGGAGGTACAATGAGCTATGATTTTATCACTACACTCCAGCCTGGACGACAGAGGGAGAACCTGTCTCTAAAAAGAAAGAAAAAAGGAAAATCTTCATATATGGCTAATGGATATTTGAATTCAAAGCATTGATGATTCACGAGTTGTGGTCATTTTTAAAATTTCAGTTCACTCATCTTTGCAATTTTTACTCATTCTATTGACTCAGTACTGCCAATTAGAATTTCCTAATAGTGAACATAACAGTTAATTTTTAAAATCACCTAATATTTTTAAATTTACAGCATATTTTGCCTAAGAAAATTTTACATTTCTTGATGTTTCCGCTAAAGTTGAGTAGATAGTGTATCCTCTTCACTTATGTTTGAATTTCTTTTTTAATCCAGCAATTTCTCTTTCCATACTCTTTTCTGCTATGTACAGAATTACTGAAACTGTCAAGGTCACTAGAGACACCCCATTTTTCTGCCTTTAATTAAATCTAATTTCTTACCTGACTTTCATACAATACATGGTGTGTATATATATATATATATATATATATATATATACACACACATATATATACGCACACATGTATATGTATATATATTATAATCTATATAATATATGTATATATGTTATGTATACATATGAAAACCATATAATATGATACAATATTGTATGATATAATATGTATTATGTATATATTTAGCTAGTAACTTCATTGGTAGTATGTTTGTAAGCCCTCAGATGTATTATTCAACATTAAATACATGTTTTAGTGCCATATATGCATATGCTTTTTCAAGTGCTTAAGGATTTTAACAAGGTTACATGAAATTTGCCATGTGTTATATTAGAGGACAGTTTCTGAAGGCAGTATTTGAAAGGTTAGTTGCACTAGAACATTCTCCATATACAAAGAAAGTGCTTTGTTTTAAAAATTCTATTTTTTTAAAGGAAATAATTTTTTATGGGAGATTCTACTAATAGGAGCATACGAAACAAAATAATAACTCTCCAATAGGATGAGTTATGTTATATAAAGAGTGATAATTTTGCTTATAAATTTTTACTGATTAGTGTAGTGAATTCAATACTCGACACTATTGCTAATATAGAAGAGAAGAGGAAGCATGTTTCTCCTTCAGTGTTGCCAAAGAAAGCCACAGATGTGACCATTTTGGAATAGTTTGCTATATTGATATTATGTGGATTTAATGTTTTCACTGTAATTTTAGGCAGTGGTTAGTTTTTGTTTTTATTGAGAGGGCTACATTTTTAAATTCAATTTTATGCTTTGCTCTATCTATTTATGTATTTAGAACTCTTAAATTGGAACCAGCATTTTATTAAAAGAACATTTGTATGTGACCCTAATTGTGTTTAGACTCATACCATAAAAAAATTGAGGATAGAAAAAAGGAGATATTTTGGTTCTACGACACATATTACATGTATACATCCACACATATATTTGCTTGTTTATGTGTATATATACATGTTTGCATAAAAATATAAATTTTATGCCTACTGTATGCTGCTTAGCAAAGATTTTTTTTTTCTTTTGACGAACAACGCCATGATAGCAAGTGAGGGATGAATTTTTACTGAAGACCTGGCATGTATGATGAAACCTCTCCTCTAGAAATAGACTAATCAGGCATTTAAGGTTTAGATAAATCAATAGACAAAATAGAATAAACTCAAGGGCTTTTATTCCCATGCCTGCCAGCTGCTCTCATGCCTATACTTTGTAAAATATAGATCTCTTTCTTCTAGCAAATGACACCAAGCCATTTGGCAGTCATCAATTTGTCTTTAATATTTTTGTCATCTGGGAATTATTGTGAAAAATTTGAGTGAGGACTGATTTAATTAAGTATTTCCTGCTATGCCATGATAGAGGAATCTTGGTTTTTCACATGCATAATATTTCCTGTACTAATTGGCCTTTTGTATTCCATGATAAAAACAGTCGACTTGGACTTTTCCTTGATGTGGTTGATTATATTGATTAGGGAACAGTGGATATGAAATGAAGTTCTGTTAATGTCATTCTTTCCCTATAAAATTGCCATCAGGACCAGGATTAGCTCTGAATGTGTGTACCTGTTTCCTTTCAGTCTGCAAGTACACAGTCCATGAACGCTGTGTGGCTAGAGCCCCTCCCTCCTGCATCAAGACCTATGTGAAATCCAAAAAGAATGCTGATGTAAGTCTGTGGCCATACCTGCTTTCTGAAGGTGGCGATTACAGATGCCTCCTCTTACCATGATGTCATTCTGTTCTAGGTCATGCACCATTACTGGGTTGAAGGGAACTGCCCAACCAAGTGTGATAAGTGCCACAAAACAGTAAAATGTTACCAGGGCCTGACAGGACTGCATTGTGTTTGGTGTCAGATCACAGTGAGTAACATTGGAAAACGATTCCCAGCATTCACTAACATGAAGACCGTGTGTCTCATACTCTTTGATAACCCTACTCTGGAAGGGATTCCCGAAATTTGGAATAAGCATAAAACCGTGAAAGCTTCTTGGTTCATCTGGCTTGCAAAGGCATAGTGCTGGAGTCAGATTTATCCTCATAGAATCCAAAACTTTAGAGCTGGTGACAATCTTAGAGATGATAACATCTGATGTTCCAACTGTGTTCCTGGGAGCTCCAGAGATCAGAGGCCATGGGTAGGAGTAGGCAAGAGAGCAGGGTATTGATTGAATAGAGTTCAGCTTCTCTCCCCCTCACAGCCCTATTTTGTAAGGGTTTTCTATTTTACATATTGCAAATGTATTTTAATTACAGGATCTGTGGGTTTCCAAGGGGTAAAAAAGTGAGCAATATACAATGATTTCATTATATAGTAAAGACATTGAGACCTAAAAAAATTAAACAAATTGTCCTTGACTACACTGCTAAGTGGAAATGGAACTAGGCTATATGAGGGGAAACCCAAAACAACACAGAACTATCTTTTGGAGGATGGGCCCTTTGTAGAACAGGCTGCCTACGCTAGTTAAGTATTCTAGGAACTCATTGCCAACCCATTGGCAGCATTGTTGTGAGAGGCTGCATTTGGCTGAATTTGTTTTTGGAGATTCTTTCAATGTGTTAACCCATACCACAATGGGTGATTTACATGAACAACCTGCCCTGCTGCTAAGTGTTCAGCAGTTTGTGACCAAAAACAGCATGACCCCCTGGCTCCACCCTCCCTATTCACTTGATCTCATCCCTAGTGATTCTTTTTTTTTTTTCCCTGGATGAAAAAGTCCTCAAAGGGAAACGTTTTGCCAGTGTGAAGAGGTGAAACAAAAAATGGTAGAAGCTCTAAAAAGCATAAAAGTTGATGAGTTCAAAAACAGTTTTGAGCAGTGCAAAATGTGTCTTGATGAGTATATTGCATCAAATGGAGAGTACTTAGAAGGTGACTGAAGGTTAAATGTGTAAGAATAAATACACAATTTTTTATAAAGAAATTTGGGGGTTTCCCATTGTATTTTAGGTCCTAATCCTTCTAAGAACACCCTTTTTTCCCTCCTTCCCAATATGTTGTTGCCATCCTCCTTCACTTAAGTCAAAAATTATGGGGTAAGAGATACCGATGCAAGTGCGAGCTGTAAATGGTGTTCACAATTAAGAAAAAAGAGATTAAACTGATCTTTTCTGGGAAACTTGAGGATTCCACGGAGTTCAGAGGATTGTCAAATCTGACTTCAAATAGCTCTTGGAATAAATACAGTTGTTAGTTAGTACCTCTAGAGTTACATGTTTAATTTCTGGAAATTAATTAGAATCAAACATTTTCAAGAATAGCTATTTTTGATAATATAGTCCAAAAAACATTTATGAGATTTAAGTTTGTTTTTTCAGCATAGTGTTTCAGTGCTTCTGTTACAGGGCTAATGATTTTGCTTTTGTCAGAATAAAACAGTAGGGGGCCCTGAATCTGTTAAGTAAATGAATTTCCCTTCAGTGCTCCCCCAAGGCGCCACCCCTTATACAGGTATTAAACAATTTTCTTAAACACACACACACACACACACACACACACACACACACACACAGGATAATGAGAAAAATAATCTGGATTTCATTTCAAAAATACAATTAAGTGCTTTTTAAAAAATGAACATGTTTTCTTTGATCATTTTCAACTATTACTCTCTTAGATTATATTTACATTTGAAATTTTCTCAATTATGAAAGATAGTTTTATTTTTTAAAGTGTGGTTATTAAAATAAAATGCCTAACAATTATTTAAATTATATTCATAAATTACTCAAACTTTACTTCTCAGTTTTAAGACCATAACTATTTCGTTGTGTAAAAAAATTCATGTAATTTTTAAAAATCAAAATTTTTTGCTAAGTATTTACAAAATATGTAATATTTTTCAGATTTATAGGATACTCTTTCTTTTTTTTTCTTCTACTGAAATTTTCACTGATTAGAAAATATCAGAAATGTTTCCTTTTTTTATCTCAAATTATGTGCCACTCTTTATATATTTCAAATGCAATATCTTACCTTATTAGTCATTTTTTTATTTCTTTAAATAAATAAATTTTTTAAAATGTGTACTCAGCTTAAACATCCAAAAACATGCTTTGCAATTTCTCATAATACGAAAGCTTTTAGAGTTTTTAGAATTTTCTTTATTTGATTTATCTTCTCCTTTCTCCATTTAATCTCCTTGAAGTCTGTCTTCTCTTCTTTTCATTTTATGGGACTTACTATTCTCAAAGTTATCATTGCAAGGGCTCTCTTAACTGGTCCTCAAGGTGTCTTAACATTTTTTTTTTTTTTTGTCTTATATTCCATTTTGTTTTTCTCAATCTCTTTTTTTTGTTTGTTTTTAATGGTTTGTCTTATCTGTGACTCAAAAATCGACACCGTATTCTACCACTCCCAAGTTATGCATTTATCTTTGGTCTTGGTCCTAACCCTAAGCTTTCAAAAAATGAGGCACTTCTTTTTCAAGAAAAGAGGGTGTCACTTCTAAATCAATGTACTCTAAAATCTAAAGAATTTTCTGTCTCAAATCAGGCCAGACATTATGCTTCTAACATTTTATTCTTACACTAAATATCAATGACTATATGAAGATGATTCTATGTGTCACTATGAGAAAGCACAACACAAGCAGCAAGTGTCTTAAATCTCAGAGTTCACATTTTAAATCAATCAGTCATTCAATTCCCAAGTTCTATTCAGGAAACAAGGTTAACCAGGGAGCCCTGAAGAAGTTAAAGTAGAGTCAGGGGGATAAAAGAGCTGCCCTCTTACTAAGCTTTCTCAAGTCCTGAGTCTTCTCACCAACCTCAGTTTTTTTTGTTGTAAACTGTGAGCTCCAGCAGTGGTTTTTTGTTTGCTTGTTTTTTCACTGTTGTTGTTTTGTTGTTTTTTGTTTTGTTTTGAGTTGGGGTCTTGCTCTGTCACTCAGGCTGGAGAGACAGTGGCACAATCATAGGTCATCGCAGCCTCAACCTCCTGGTCTCAGGTGATCCTTCTGCCTCAGTCTCCTGATTAACTGGGACTACAGGTGTGCACCACCATGCCCGGCTAATTTTTTAGTTTTATCTTTTTGCAGAGATGAGGTCTCTTTGTCCAGATTGGTCTAGAACTCCTGGGCTTAAGCAATCCTCTTGTCTCAGCCACCCAAAGTGTAGGGATTAACAGGCATGAACCACTGCACCTGGCCTCTAGCAGTTTTATGGGTATTTGGTTTGTGAAACAAGACTTACACAGTTTTTTTTTTTAAAGTTACCATTTACCCAGAAAATATATAGCCATCTCAAAGGTAATCTCAGCCTCAATCGGCTTTTGGCTTTTGAATTTTAAGCAAGCATAAGGACACATTTACTTATTTATTGATTTTGTGCCTAGGTTAAACAGGATAACTTTACTTCAAAACATTTATATATCTAGTATTATTTATAGATTTTTTTTCTTGATCCATGGTATGAAAATTTTAGTATAAGGCTGGTCTACTCATGACTGATGACTACCTATTAATACTGCTTGCCTTTAAATGCCTGAATCTACTTTCTTTTGCTTGTATCCTTTTCAGAAAGTACTATTAATATGGCAAAGGGCTAGCAGAAGGTATGTTGGGCTTTAGGAAGACCTCTCTGAATGGATTCTACGGGGAATAGATTATAGAGAGAAACAGAGACAATGAAACTTGGCTTCCTTTCAGGGTTTTTCCAAAACATGACTTCCTCTTATACATGACTGTTGGAAATGACATGACTGTCACAAGTCAGACCAACCAGCTTCTTTTGTGTGTGTGTGTGAGAGAAAGGATTTATTGAGAAGACAGAAAAGCTCCCAGAGTGGGAGGGGACATAAAGGGGTTGCTCCAACCAGCTTCTTAAAATCTTCTCATAACGTACTATTTGTGCCATGTGTGTAACCATCTTGGGCCATGTATGTAACCAATTTGGGCCAATTTCCTAAATTGTAAAGTAGAGTTAATGATACTTAACTCATTTGTTAATGAGGATTAAGTAGGTAAAAGATCTGTATAGATACATTTAGGATAAGACATAATAATTGCTCAGTAAGTAACAATTATCTTAGTGAGCATTAGGTGAAATGCTCGGTGGGTACCTAAAACCAACCCCCGGTGCCCAGAGGGCCCTCAATGACTAGTACTTTCGCCTTTTCTCTCTCACCTCAGGAAGGATCAATAGTTGCCTAATCTAAGACAGAACAGCACCTACATACACTAAACACGTCCAGAATCATGAGGTCCTGAATCTCACTAAATCCTAAACCAAGCTAATTGGTTTTTTTAAATCATATACTATAACTCTTTCATTCTCTCAGACATGGTATCATCATGCTTCCAGTCATTGGAAAAAGAGTTAGAAGTCAATGTCTTTTACCTTTGTCTCATGCACACAACCTATCACTGAGGCTTGACATTTCCCACTTAAAATATCTCTCTCAGATTTGAGGTTTTGTCTCCACGTTCACAGCCCTAGTGCAAGCTCTTAGCACCTCTTGACTAGATTAGAGTCAGAATCTCTTGGCTCATCTCCCTAACAGAAGGTACTTTTCCTATAATGCAGGCTGCATACCACCTCCAGAAAGATCTTCTGAAAATACTAGTTTGTTATCATATGCCTTCTTTAGCAACCTATAATAGTTCTGTGATTACAAATGCAGCCCTCAACGCCCCCTACCTCAACTTAGTTTTTCATTCCTCAAAAATCAGACCTAAACCTCAGCACATGACTGTATGTGATATCCCTCCCCTCCATACATCCTCTGCGATAGCTGTGACTGTACCTTGGGGAGGTCATGTCTCCCCCTTGCTTATTAATTTCTTCATCCCATTCCCTTAAAAGCACCTATCTTAAATTCTAACTACATCTCAGAAACCAAGTTTAGTTCCATGTCTTCCTTGAAATTTTCCTTGACATTAACACTATATCCTTTTTCTCAATAGTTTCTGTAATTTCATTTCACACCCAGAGGAAACACTAAAATACCCTCCATGGTTTCCCTCGGCGTGCTAACCTTGTTTGCATGGCTAGACTATAATCGACCCCAGCTGCAGGCCGATGGCTCACATTTTTTTCCTAATCACCCAAAGTTCTTGACAGAGTGCTGAGTTTAGAGAAGTCCTCAATAAAATCACCTTCATCACCGATATACTGTCCTTATGATTAAACATTTAATTCCAAACACATGACTCCCATTAAGTTTTGTTTTATAATATAATCTTATAATATTCAAACCTGCATCAGATATGCAGGCAAATTTAAACAAATACTTAAAGATAAAAATCCATTTCACACCCATTTTTCAGTCTGCACTTGTGGCTTCTTGATATCATACTAGTTTGCCATCTTATAGGTATAAATTTAGACTCTTAGAATGATGTTTTATCTCCCTTTGTAAATCTAACTACTTAAAAAGTAAAAACAAAAAAAGTCTAAAAAGGAACAGTGGAAAACCACCTTCTACCACTTAAGCAAACAGTTTTCTGCGCTTTATATTTCAATCCTTTGATCCAGGCCAAATCCTCCCATTGGTCCCTTTCCTCTCTCTTGCTTACCTTCTGCCGTCATTGGGATCCCACTGTTTATACCTGTTCATTTCTGCTGAGTGTGTTTTCTTGACATCCTATGCAGAACATGTTGTGAATCGCTCCTGGTCATGGTAAGCCATTCCTGAACTGGCAGGACTCATTGGAACTGGAAGTTAATATGTTTTATTTGGGCTTGAAAAAAGAATGCCTAATTCATGGGTATAAATTATTAACTTTTGGTACCACAAAGGGATACTTCTCTTGTTAAAATACTAAAGTGCTAACTATAATGTTTAAAGGTTTCCAGGACCATGGAGAGTTTGATGCTTTAGATGCCAGCATTAGGAAACTCTCTGAAATTACAAAATATTAGGGCTACTAGAATATACTAACCAACAAATGTGTCCCTCCAAATCTTGTGTGTAGAGGATTCTGAGAGTCTGTTTCTCAGTTTTAAAGCAGTTGTACAAGAGCAAAAGCTTTTTTCTCTAGGATATTCATGGTACAGTAGGGTCTTAAGATACATTGTCTTTAGTTTTGGTGAAAGTTTCACAGTACTGGGTGTTTTTGCTTCCTAGGGCTACTGTAACACAATGCTACAAAATAGGTGGCTGAAAACACCAGAAATCTATTTTCTCATAGCTCTGGAAGCTAGAAGTCCAGATGTTAACAGGGCCATGCTTTTTTTTGAAGGCTTTTGGGGAAGAATCCTTTTCTGTCTGTTTCTAGATTCTGGTGGTTGCCAGCAATCCTTGGCACTCCTTGACTTGTATCTGTGTCACTTTAAATCTCCAGCTCTACTCTCAGGTGTCCTTGTCTTCTCTGTGTCTGTCTCTGTCCATATATCCCTCTTCTTATAAGGACACCAGTCATTGGATTCAGATCCAACTTAACCCAGTATGACTACATCATATCTTGAATACACCTTGAATACAAAGACCTTATTTCCATAAAGTTCACATTCACAAGTACCAGATGTTGGGACTTTGATCTATCTTTTGTTGGGGGACCCGATTCATCCTGCAACACTTGGTAATCTGTTACTTCTAATCCAAACATCTAGGGCCATGATTTATTCTAAGAAAGCGGATGATTGGGCCCAATAAACTAATAATACAATTTAAATCAGGCACTTTTCTTACTCTGAGGAAGCTAGGCATGTTACTTTGCCCAATCAGAGTGTTGTTTATTTAGTTTTACTGTGCATTAAACTGGTTCTTTATCTTCTGCACCTCTCACCTCTTGACAAAGACCATTAGTACACAATAAGAACAATAAGCCACTTTTTAAATAATGAAGTTTATATGCCACTGAGAAGCAGACTGCTAATTTATGGATGAATGAGCAAAGATATTTTTATTTCATGTAATGCAACCAAATGTGCATTAATTATGGTACAAGTAACCTTAACTCCA
>CAUYQG010079625.1:0-28692 GCA_963574415.1 Tarsius wallacei
TGAGACTCCAACTCAAAACAAAAAACAAAAAACAAAAACAAAAACTGAAAACCTCACTCAATTCAATAAACACTGAAATTCAATAAGAGTTAAATTCCTTTTGAGTTGACTCCCTCTGTGCATTCAAGAAGCGAGGCATTCTTTTTCCTGTACACGTATAATCCCTTCAACAATATAAAATCCGACAATTAAGTTCATGAATTCATCCTAGAATAAATGCCACATACCTCATTGCTGAATATCACTACAGTCACCTTTGAAATACTTCCCTTAGGAAGCTATGCATTGATGCCAGTGCCTGGTCCACCTGTCAAAGCAATTTTGGGACATTTTTTCTGAAACGGCCATCGGAGTCATCATCGTACTACCCTTGATGTTCTGAATGTCGTCAAATGTCTTCCTTTAAAATTTCCTTTATAAAGGAAAAAAGTCATTTGGAGCCAGATCAGGTAAGTAGGAAGTGTGTTCCAATACAGTTATCTGTACAGTGTTACCAATGTAAACGCTCAGTGGCAAGTTCACGAACTTAATTTTCAGACCTCAACAAGTAACGAGGACAGCTCTGAAGACCATTCCAGAAAAGGAGTTCCAAAATTGCTTCGCGAGATAAAGTTGGTGCTGGAAGGAAAATAATCAGCCTCAATCCTATGGCACAAACTACCAAGCTTTCTTCATTCTTTATCCCCCAACCAAACTTCAACATATTCAAGAATTATTGTTTCTATTTCCTTATTCTTCCACCTTGCCCTCTAATGTCTGTTTTCCAACCCTCAACCTATGTTGATTCCACAAAGAAAAAACAAATCAAATTTTTCAATCTCATCTCATTCCTCTCCTTTCCTCAGTCGCTCGCCTGTTGAATCAGTCTATTGTCTGCACCCAGACAGGCTACAGACAAGCGTCTCTTTAATCAGCCTCTTAGCGTGAACGAAAATTTTGAATTTACCTGTTCTCGTCAATATCATACCTATCTTTTTGGAATTGCTCCAAAATCATAGTGCCTGCAGAATTAATCAATTTAGATGGCTGTAGTCCTAACAGATATTCTTGTCCTCATGACGACCGCTAATTAGTTAGGGTTTGATGAGAACAGAAAGAAATATAATTTTTGTCTATAGAGAAACCATCATAGTCTGCTTCCAGAAAATTTGCATTTAAGATACAGTGAGCCGCACAGCTAGATGCTGCACCAGTAAGATCTTGTAGAAGATTATGGGTAGGAGCGAGTGCTGTGGTGAGATGAGGTCATGAAAAGGTGGTCTTAAGCAAAGGCATCCACCCAGCAAGGATAAATCATTAAGGTCCAGGTTAAAAAAATATATTCAAATGGAAGTTTGTATGCCTCTTCCAAAGGCATAGCAAAATACATAGTGAAAAATATCTTTTCCAAGTGAATACACTTTATACTAAATTATATGGTAAATTGACTCAATTCTGATATCCTTGACAAGTGCCCCATCACAGTTTTTAAAATGTGAGTTTAGTGAAGCATTTATTCCTATAAACATTGTGTAGACTATCAATCAGATTTTGAATAAGCATGTGAATACCCCTGCTAGAAGGTCTATTGATTATCAGCTGATATCAACTTGAGAAAAATGGAGATACTACCTAATTTTAAGTATTTTGCACATATTATCTAGGGTCTCTATTTCTATTTTTTGAATCTTATGTTTCATTTTGACCACAAAGTTATTAGGAAAGGAGACTCAGTAAGTCAATTTTTCTGAGTATTTTTGAGACATCTGAAAATAAACTTAGGGTAAGTTACCATAAATTTTTTATTTATTTAGCTATGGAAGAATGTGTTTCAGTGTTTGGAATCACTGCAATGTATGTATATAACAGCAGAAGGCAATGAAAACCGGGGAGTTTTTTGTCTGCTGTTTACACAATGTAGAATTAAAACAAAGTCAGTTTTACTGAATACACCATGAATGCTGTGCACCGCACAGCTTCTAAACCTACGATTTATATAGACCACACTATAAATAGTTATCCCTCTCCTGAGCTGTGCTATGTATAATCTGTACAACCATTCTTGGTGATTATCATTTTCATCAGAATAATTAGATGCTTTAAATTAGTATTTCTAGAATGTAAACTCCAAAAAGGTAGGGACTTTTGTCTTTTAAGTTCACTATTATCTATAGCACCAAGGCTAGTGCCTTGGATATATAGTAGGTGTTCAAATCATATTTGATGCATGAGTAGATGATAAAATTAATGGCATAGACATCATCAGTGTTGATGAATTTTTAGGAAAAAGAATCCTGACAACTCCACATTTACCAAATCAGCATATCAAGGATTAGTCATAAAGATTAATTAATTCTTCTAAGTGCAACATTTTGGAACCATCATTGTTGATTTCAGATCTACTTACAAGACTAAACTAGCCTAATGATTTCAGCATGTATATAGGGGAAGTTCCAGTGCACCTCTTGAATATAGGTTTCCTTGTTAGTTTGTAACCAATACTACTAAAAAGAAATGTACATTAAAAAAATAAGATTGAGAATTTGCAGAGTATTTTGCATCAACTACAGAATGGTAAATAATAATTTAATTAGCACATTGAAAATTAAATACACCTAAAGTTCGCATTGTGCTTTTAATTATGTTTGTTCTTATTATAGATAGACCAGGATAGTCCAAGTAACAGAAGGAATACAAACTTGCAAGTATAGAAATATAGTTTACTACTTAAAACTATGTAAATTTTTATGAGATGGTAATATATAATTTTATGGTATCTTCATCATTATCATAATGAATATACCAAACCACTTCCAGGTGCCTGGATAATTAATATAGGATATCTTTTAATAAATGTTAAATGATGATGCATGTTATTTATGTAAGGAATTAGATAACTATATCCTTGCTAAAGTTCATATAAAATTTAATATAGGAGGAAGAGAAAGCAAATTAGTCAAGCCATTAATTGTGTTGCTGAGTTTAATCATTTGTTTGTTTTAGCTAAAATTTTCTTCCTTTATTGCAGTCATTAGTACTTGACAGTGAATAATCTTGTGTGGAAAATTCCTAATTAGATTAGTTTTTTAAAAATTTATTGCAGTATAAAAATCTAAGGTTCTGTCAATATGGGTAGTTATAGTGATACTTACAATCAAGTCATGGGGTCTAACTTCAGCTTAGGAAGAGTTGAACCATGAATTGAGTTCACAATTTTGCTAATGGTTACTTCCTCTGCAGACTTTAGCCATCTAAAGGCAGGAACATGTTGTAAATCAAGTAATGCTCCCATTAATCATAATGGGAGCTAAATGTATGTCAGGAGAATGAATCCCCTTAGGTACCGAAAATGAGTTTCAGTTACTATACATCTGTTGATGTAGCTTGCTAAGGTATTTTCACACTTTCAAAGAATCACCCCTTTCGGCAAGATTAAATAAGAAAGCATCCGATGAGCACGCCTTTGCCAAGCCTCTGAATTTCAAACACTCCCGAGGACTCCAGAAAGCATGAGAAGTGGCATCTGCAGAATGTGCACACGAGGCTGGGAGAGGGGTCCAGACCGCCTGCTCCGTGGGTGACTTAGACACCCGGCAGACTGCTCGCCCTGCCAGCTCCTCGCAGTGTTTCTCCCAGATCTCTGCAAGCAAGGCAGAGTTCCTCACTCCATGCAAAATGGGAAATTTGTCTTCTTGCCAGGTTTATGTAAATACTCTGAATTGAGTTGTCTGACTTTTTAAATTTTTTTGTAACCAAGGAATATTTAGATCCAGCAAATACAAATAGCTTCCTGATTTAGGATATTGCTACCTTGTCCTTACAGAGATTAAAGAAAAAAATAAAAGGAAGAAGAAATCCAACATAATTGCTTAGAATTCTTTGTACCCTTTACAATATTCACATTTCTCTATAATCAGACTAAAGATGAAAGCCTTTTCCATGTAAATCCAGAAATCATTCTGCACAGAAGCATTTTTATTTTGATGTAATTGAAAATTTGGTATAGTTGCACTCATTATACCTACTAGAATATACCTACTAGAATAAGAATAATCAAAATGAAGGCTAAAACAAAACAGTGGAGGCTAGAAGGAAGTGACTGAGTGAGTGCAGAAGACATCAGCAATATTGAATACTGAAGGCCGGGCACAGTGGTTCACACCCGTAACCCCAGCACTTGGGAGGCCAAGGCTGAGAGTTCAAGGCCAGCCTGGGCAACATAGTGAGACCCTGACTTTATTTAAAAAAAGAAAATAATAATTGAAATAAACTGACATATTAGAAGTCAGAGAGAAAAAGGGGGAAAATATATATATATACATATGGAGTAATCACATAGTTTTTGCCAAAGTTGCACACAAAAGATAATGTTAGAAAAAATTAAGAACCCCTAAGTCTAGATTGTTTTTCCATAGATGAAGTGTGGAAACTAGAGATAAAAGGTAGGAATATATGCATAAGCCTCAGAATAAAGACATTTTGTTGTGACAGGTAAAGTCTAATATTTATATAAACAACATAGGAAAAAATACACGTAGTAAGATTCATAATTTTGAAAACAACACTAAACTTCTGGGTGGGTGGCAAAATCTCAAGCTAACAGCTATAAACTAGGAAGCTTTTCGGAGGCTGCAGAAATAGTTATAAATGAGACAAAGAAATCTGAATGCATTCAAGTGTAAGATAACATGAGTACTGAAGTCTAGTAAGAACGCATGTGTAAGATGTCAGCTAAACTAGAAAAATAATTTAGGTAACCTTTCCCTGATGACAGTAATCCAATATGCTATTGTGTTAAAAAAGAAAATCACCATTGAGAAATGCAGTGGAAATAAACAGAAGAAAATTGTTCTAATATGGCAGGCACTATTCTAGGCTCTAAGGACACAGCACCAGATCAGGTGCTGATTTCACAGAACTAGATTTCACGGTAGAAGAAAGACTAATAGCAGAATACTTCGGGAATGTCAAAACATGCACCTAGAATTTCTGCCCTACGTAGAAGCATAGCTCACTCCCTCTGCTTGGCTCAAATCCCATCTTTTCAAAGAGGTTCTTTCTGAGCATCAATTTATAATTGCAGCATTGTTTCTACAGTCCAACACCTTCTATTATCTTCTTGCTTTATTTTTTTCTATGTCACACTCATCACTGCTGACATAGCATTGATTGTACTTATTTATTTGTCTATTGCCTATCTCACTCAACTAGATAGTACATTTTATGCAGTCGGGGTTTTGTTTTGTTTTGGGGGTTTTTTGGTCTATTTTATGTTCTGCTATATCCTGATGTCTAAATGACTGGCAGGCACCATGGGTACTCAGTATTGTTGAATTAATGAGTAATACTATATTTTTAAGGAATCAGGACACATGTGGTGTCTCATGCCTGTGATCCCAGCACTTTGGCAGGCCGAGGCAGAAGGATTGCTTGAGCCCATGAGTTGGAGACGAGCCTGGGCCACATAGTGAGACCTCATCACTGCAAAACAATCAAAAAATTATCCAGGAAGGGTGACAGGTGCCTGTAGTCCCAGTTACTTGGGAGGCTGAGGTGGAAGGGTCACCTGAGCCCAGCAGGTTGAGGCTGTGGTGAGCTGTGATTGTACCACTGTACTCCAGTCTGGGTGACACAGTGAGAGCCTGACACAAGAAAGAAAAAGAAAAGAATATATATAAAAAAAAAACTTAACTGGTTAGATGAGGGTTAAGGTCTATATTAAGGGTTAAGGAAGAGTCATTTAAGTGGCTGGTGACATAAATGATCATGACAGTGCCATGTGAAGATTTATGGGAGACCCTTACAAAAGGAAACAAGTTTAGTAGCCAAAAGGCGAGTGTGAAGTAAGAGAAATCCTGTAAGAAGGATGGGTATTCAGGGATGGGGTGAGTTGGAAAGAGATGGAACCCTTTGACTGGCAAGAGTCAAATGAGGAATTGCCTGGTACGTGATAGTCAATGTTTGAATTATATTTTGAACACAGTTGGGCACTGTTTGATTTTTCTTTTTTGAGTTGGAGTCTCACTCTGTTGCCCAGGTTGGAGCGCAGTGGCATGTGCCATTCATGGCCACTGCAGCCTCTACCGGCTGGGTCAGGCGATCCTTCCGCCTCAGTCTTCCAAATAACTGGAACTACAGGTGTGCATCCCCACAGCCACCTAATTTTTTGATTTATCGTACAGACGAGATCTCGCCATGTTGCCCAGGCTCCCAAAGTTCTGGGATTATAGTCTTGAGCCACTGTGCCTGGCCTGAATTTTCAATAGACAAACACCTTGGCTATTATATGAACTATGGAAATACATCGGAAACGGTAAGGAATGGGTGAAATCCTGGTTGAATCGTCGTCCAACTCACAGGCTCTGCATTGAGCAAGTTACTTTATTGCTACAAGCTTCAGCTTTCTCGTCTGTAAAATGGGGATAACAAATGACTTTAGAACTTGAATGATTGAATAATGGTTAACTGTGTTTAGGATAATGATAATGATAAAAAATCTAACACCTGATGATTTTGCATGGATGAATTCTTCAAATATAAAGGTATACGTATGTTATTAAAAACACATGGTAGGATACCCATTAGTCATAAATAAAAAATACAGCATTTATTCCCTCTTGGAATATGTGATTTAGAGCACTTAAAATCTGGAAAAATGCCTGAAAACCACCTGCAGATGAAACAGAAAATACCTTGGAGAGACTGAGAAACGACATAGCAAGAGACACATTCCACTCTGCTTTTGGCTGCTCCCTCCAGGACCAATGTCCCTAGTAACCCTGCTACTAAATGTGGAGGCAACATAAGTCCCTTTGCTTAACCGTGTCAGAATATTAGAACCTACTCGTTCACAGAAAGCACAAGTTAAAAGTAGTTTTTATTCTTGTCGTTTACATTGTATTGTTATAAATTATTCTAAAGAGTCATGCATCCACAATTAAGACAGAGAATAAAATTGTATGTGAATATTGCTATAAAATATTTAGAATAATGGTCACATATCCTCTTCAGTATTGTCACATTTATGTTCAAAACTGAGTTAAATATATATTAAATTAAGATTTTCTTCGTATTACTGTCATTTCTAATGTCATTTTCATTGCCCTGAAGTAACACCTAAATCTGCAATCGGCTGTGAGACCATATGTAAAACAGTGGAAAAAAATGAAGTGCTCAAATAAAAGCATAAAGCTCAATAAATCACACATAATAAAATGGCTTACTGTAATATAATCTCTTTTTTCAATATCATAAGCTCTAAGATTTATTCTCTCATTCTTATGGAAACATCTCAAATTTTATTTATTTATCTCACTCCAATTAATAGGAAAAAAATCTGCCAAATATTTTCTACGGCAAATCCCAAAGATGTGTTAAGAAACATAATCCAAACGTAGAAATACAACAGAAAATGGCTGTGTGTCTATTTAATGTCATAGCATTATATAATTAGCCTACCCCGTACTGTTTAATTCACTAGGGAAATGCATCTTTGTTTAACTTACTATTCACTGTTGATTATCCCTCAAATTTGTAAAGGTTAATGTTAACTTATATACTGCTGCCCAGAGGAGAAGAAAATGATTTCTGTCTGATAGGAAAGATGACCACAAAATGTACATTTTATTGACCTATAGGACATTAAGCAGTTTTGTTTCTAACTTAGCAAATTTATTTCGGCATGACTTTCCCAAATTGCTTTAAAAATTCCAGTGCTTCAAACGCTCTGAATCAACCTTACTATCCCACTGGGTCCCCCATTAACTAGTCAAATACGTCTTTGATATGTGCTCACTATACATCTGTATGAGAGCCATGATTTTAACAATGAAAATTATACCTTGGACAATTTTGAAGATTCCAGTGAAATGTTCAAGAAGATTCTTTTGCTGGAGGCAACTAAGCTTTTTGTCTAAAGAAACGTACCTTGTACCTTTTGATCCCAGGGCACCCTTCACCTCCCCTCCATGGGGCTCTGGATTAACTGCCAAGGTGCAATGCACCTTTACCTTCACTGAGTCTCTTTCTTTCTCTCAAGCTCTTCCCCTCTCACTCTGTGGCTTTATTTTTGCTTCTGGTTCTTGTTCTGGTTTGCTTATATGTGGTCCTCTTTCCCCATAGGAAATGCAATGGTTCAAATTTTATGGTCTGATCTCTGTTGGGATAATGAGAATCTCTCTAGGGTTGGAAAGAAATGAATATTTGCTTGTGAGTCTTTTTCTTTGTTTTATTCTTTGTCCACAGTGAGTTTGAGTCAATTAGGAAAATATTTTATTTTCAGTGGGAAAGGAGAAACATCTTGAGATCTGGATCTATAAGCTTTTATGATCTGTTTAGATTTGACCTTGGTTAAGGTGCAGCCCTTAAGCCGCACGTTGTCTCTGTGTCCCGGTATTTGTAATTGAGAAAATGTTTTATCATTTCCGTATAAGACTGAAATTTTTTTGTACTTCATAAGTGGATAGAAGTTAGATTACAATGTCCCTTAAAATAAAGGAGTTCTGTATTTACTTTTTATAGGAAAAAAATAAGGCAGACATTAATAAAAAGGAATATAAGATTTCTGTGGATAGGCAAGGAAGAAAGCTTCTCATACTTTAAATGTGCTATTCTTAAACAAACAAACAAAAAAACAAAACACACTTCTTTTAAAACCGGCTAAAGCAAAACCATTTTATGTAAAAAGCTGTGTTTACATAAACAAGGTGAATCTTTGACAAAAATTAGACTGGTTTTAGAATTTTGGTTTAAAAAAGTGTTTTTTTCCCCTCAGATTTTATTTACTTGAATAGCAATACAAGGATACATCATATTTTTATGTATGTTTTGGGTTCTTTCTCATAAACTGATTAGTTAATATGAACTTTTAAAACTTCCTATATTGATATATACATCATATAAGCTAATGGTCCTCCTTTGTTTACATTTGAGGTTATGAACAAAGTATAATACTGCTCAAAGACCTTAAGTTATAATTCCAACCAGATTTTCAAAATATCAACTGTGATTATGCTCTCTAGTCTGTCAGCTTAAACAGAGTTTACCATCTTCTTGATTAATTTAAAATCCTGGGACAAAATTAAGCTGAATTAATGGTAATCTTTGAACACCTGGATAATTTCTAAGGAAGAAAAAATTTAGAATTCTTACTCAGTTGATATATGTTTAACTTTCCTTTCTAATTTAAAATTTCATAGAATGTCTATATCTTCTGTTCATGTTTACAAATATGCTCATTTTGCCCTCTCAGAAGCATTAAAGAATTTGTTCCACCGGCAGGAGTTCCTTCTATGTATGTCTCTGAGCGTTGCTCGTTTGTTAAAATATTTGCATATTATTTGTATTTGTACAGTTTTCAATGGCCTACTTCTCAGTTTTCTCTGTGAAATGGAAATTAATCTAAGATTTAGGATTAATATTGTAAGGCAAGTGTGGAGAAAAAGAGAATGAGCCGAGTGATTAGGCAAAGAAAAGAAAATTTATTAGAAGGAAAGGAAAGAAAGACTGGCCCTCGAGAAGAACCAGCCCCTTGTTCTTTTTGTGGGTCCCTTTTACACCCCTTAGCTGGAGTTTGGCAGTCACTTAGTCCTGAGAAAGCAGATGCTGGTGGTCATGTAGCCCCGAGACAAGACGTTGGAGAAACAGGCTGGTGCTGGTGGTCACACAGCCTGGAGATGTGGCCTTGAGGAAGCAGGAGCCAGCAGTGAAAACAAGTTGTAGTTTAAGCAATGCAAAGTTTGCACAATGAGTTATTTCAACAATGCCGTCCCACAAGGCCCGAAGGCCTATCAAATATGGTAGTTGAGTCTATTCTACAAACAATAATGACAACAGAATATAACTGAAGGTTCCTCTCCTCCTATGTTCATCATCCTCCACCTTGAGAGATCAAGGAAAAGTAACTCTGTCCCAAAATGGAGTTCAATTTTTTTCCAAAATAAGAAAAAGTATAGCATAGCACAAAATATAAGTGCATAGTGCAATGTGTGGGATGTTTGAGGAAAGTGGATTTTATTTGCCTTGGTTTACAATCTGTCATGAGTTGAGTTGCATCACCAAAAAAAATTATACCAAAGTTCAGATCCCTAGGACCTGTGCATGTGACTTTATTGGGAAATAGAATTTTTGCAGATATAAGCAAGTGAAGATGAAGTCATTAGAATGGGCCTTAATTCAATATTACTAGTGCCTTATAAGAAGAGGAGGGAGATACAGAGAGAAAAACACCACGTGAAGACAGAGGGAGGAAGATGGTTCTGTAAGGATGGAAGCAAAGATTGGAATGATGCAGCCACCATCAAAGAATGCCTGAGACTACCAAAAACTAGGTGAGGCAAGGAAAGATCCTTCATCTTAAGACTTTGGAGGTAGCATGGCCTTGCCCCAAAGTTTCTAGTCTCCAGAATTGTGAGATAACTCATTTCTGTTTTTTTAAGCCACTCAGTAGTAGTAATTTGTAGAAGATTAATACACATTTCCTGTAAATATGCATCTGGAAGAAACAATGAAATGTATTCAAACATAAAATTTGACTCAATTTTGAAGGTTTGTTCATTAAAAAATTTTTGAATTCTCTACTGCTTATAGTTATGGCTGAGCAAAAATAAAATAATGTTTGTTTTTTTTTAAAGAATAAAATGGTCTTAGAGTATTTAGTCTGCTCTTAACGAATAGTAATAAAAAGTAATTTTTACCTTGTGGCTAATCTTTCTTTAAAATAGAGATTCTGTCTTTTGCTGGAATAATTTTATGTGGTTTGTGCTGACTTGGTCTTATACTTCATTATTTCTAAAAAACAAACATTGAGTATCTCTTGCTTCAGGAAAAACTAACTTTCTTTAAGCTGCTGTTATCTTCTTTTATATTTAAGAAAAATTGTATTGTCCTTTAATACGTGGTTAAGGTAAGATTATTTATTGTTATCAGGCATCTATGTACCTATCTTAATCAAATGACCATTGTGTCTTTAATAACTTTTGATTTTACCTTCCCAAGAATATATCTTACATTCAGAAAAAAAAAATACAACTTTCAAGATGCCTTTTATACCTAATATTATCTTTGTGATTTCTCAAATACCTCCTGCAAGCATTATAGTCATTTTCTTCTTTTACCTCAAAAAAAGAAAGATACTAGAAATAATTAGATTGTCTTATATGCTTCTAATATATTAGTTAGCTCAACACTACTGTAATATCTACAAGAGAAAGGGTGCCAGATGAAAAGTGAAATTTAGCCTTTCTTAGGCTAATGCAATACAGATGAAAAAGTATTCACATAAATCTGTTTTAAGGATACTATTCTTTACAAGATGTATTGGATTTCCCTAGCCTTGAGTGAATGCTCTCTCTGTCCATAATATGTTCTTACCCCTCAGGGTATGAACAATTAATCAATTCCTTTGAGAGCAAGAACAACGGATCAATTCCTTTGAGGGTAAGAACAATAGCTCAGTTCCTTTGAAGACAGTTATTTACTCACCCCTAAAGACTTATGTTCCATTCTGATATTGTTGGTTACTGTAATGAGATAACCTCTATTCAGTTTTATCATCAGTAGGTTGCCTCTAGTCCCCCCTCATGCTTGACTTGGGTTTTCAACAAAAAGGAACAGCCTCAAGGCTTTGTTGGGGAAAAAAAAAGTACTGTGCCAGGTATTTTTAACTACTGTTACATCAAGGAAAAGATGCATGTATATGGGTTTTTGAATTGACATTGCTTAGAAAACTTTCAGACTGTACCAATAACTGAGTCATGATTTTCTCTTTTTATCTGAGAAACAGATGACTCATGAAAGTAGCCCGCTGACCCAAGATTCATTAGAACAAACTATATGGTAATTAAGAACTGAATAAACCTATAAAGGAGATCTAATTATGGTTACTTTTAATTGAAAGTATGTTGCTACTTTTGCTAGCATGTTTAATGTTCTAGTTTGATAAATAGATGAAGAAGGTCTTTGATCCATGTCTAACCCTGGAAGTAACAGACTATGATTTTGCAAACTAAAAGAAAATATTTTTAAATAATATTTTTCTGACTCTCCAGAATTCATAAACTGCTTTTACTCTGTCGATTTTCAATGGCAATGCAGTTATTTTTATAGGGTGAATAACATTTTGTCATTCTTTATACAAGAATATAACTGCACAAAATGTAAATCCAAAATTATTACTAGAGTTTTATACTTTACTTGATCACATATTTTAATTCTACAATTAAGAAAAATATTATACATTTTATATGGAATTAATTTCTACAAAATCTTCCTTGGAAACAGATCTGGTAACTATTCTATGGTTTATAGGTTGAAGGCCTTACAGGTAACAGAGAAGTTCACTTCCAAGCAGGCTGGAAACCAGGACTACAGGGACTCCTGAGGAGAGAAGCATGTAACTTGATTTATAGGTACTGCAAGTGAAATCCGTGATGATAATTTTTTGGAGGATTGGTGTCTGAAACTTTAAAATAAAGAGCCAACAAGAAAGATTCAAAGGAAATCACTGCAGTAACAGAAAATATTAAAAATACAATCCTAGGTTATTTGTAAAACTTCCAAATGAAAACTAACTCTCTGGCTTCACGATGGTTCAAGGTTGTATGGGTCTAGATTTTGTTAACCATACTATATGGACACTTGTGTGGCTAATATTTTTGCTGTGCCTTTGTATAGCATTTAAACTGATAAAGAGACCTACCGATGTCCCTCCATATTGCCACAGACCCAAGACAAAAGCACGGCAAGGATTCAAGTGCTCTGGCATATTCCTGAGCACATGACCAAAAGTCCCCTTGTCTTCTGTGCACTCCCAGTAAGTAGCTTCAGGGGATTCTGGACTTCCCAGTAGACTCTGCCAGAAGATATAAATCCCTATTGACTCCCTTTTTTTGAACTATGTAGTATCAATGTAACTGTAAGTCATGCGATTTGCATAGCTTTTGTGATGCATGATGTCTTAGGCCTTGTAAACTTTCTTTACTCTAAACGTCACTATCTAAATGTAAATTGCAGCTATAACTTAAGTTCTATGCAATGCTCTGCTGGACAAGTGGCTAATGTCTAGGAACCAACAAATCTGGGCTATAAAGGTGAACTGTAAAAGCCTGGAGGGCGAGCAGAACCATTGTAGAAAGACCTGAGTCTGGCTCTTCTCCCTGGATTTGAAGTAAAAAATAAACTTCTTTCTACCAGTTCCCTGCCCCTTTGATTTATGGGTATCAAGGGGAGCAGTCAAGCGTTACTCGGACCATAACAAAAACAACAGAAAGATGAGGCTAAACTTTTTTGTTGTTGTTTGGTAAAAATACTTGGAGATTATTTGCAATACTAATTAAGCATTGTAAGAAAAATTTTCCTAAATGTGGAAACTAGGCAATAAGATGGCCAAGTGTTCTTTGAATGTCGCACAGGGCATTGTCTAGCTAGTCGACCCAAAAATTACTGATGTTCTAAAACAAGGATTGACAAAGTATGGTACGGCCAAATCCATAGCCTAATTGTTTATGGCCCTGAGGCTGAATTTTTTTTTTTCAATTTTTAAAGTGTTGTAAAAAAAAATGAAACAAACAGGAGCTTGAGGGATGGGACAAATTGTTGGGGGGTTACAATCACTATTATAAAGTTTCAGTGAAGCAAGGATAAACCCTAAAGCTCATTGTACTTGTAGGCAACAATAGTCCATTTTTACACTTAAACATTTGTAAGGAGAGCAGATCTCATATTAAGTGTTCTTGTTGTAATAAAATAAAAATTAAAGAAACAAACAAATTAAAGTGAAGAATATACAAAGAGACTGTGGTCTGAAAAACTACAATATTTACTACCTAGCCTGGGTAGAAACGGTTTGTCAATTCCTGTTCTAGGTTGTGTTTTTGTCTGATTTGCAATTTAATATTAGTGAGTGCCTAAAGTCTAAGAAATTACATGTTTTTTTGTATGTGTGTATCCCTTAAGAAGGCAAATTCTTTCTCCCTGATAGAAAAGGTAACCCTAAGTGTTATATAAATGCTATACTTTCATTAGCATATAATACATTGACCAATTTTCTCTCTTTATAGCAAACTTTTGTGAGAAGGACTTCTGTGAGGGACTATACCACTGTTTTCAAACACTTCTTAAGCCAGCTTCACCATTCTTCGTGCTTCCTCATTCATGATTCAAATACATTTGGCAAAGGTTTACTATATGTTTGCATGAGAGTGATATTTTACAATGTTTGAACACTTTATTTTGTCAGGTCTAATATTCTAAGTATCTATATTAAAACAAATATAAACACATAGATAAAAGGAATTCTTTTGAATTCCAATATGAAGTTTACTTTCTGAATATTTTGTAGGAATAGAATCAAAGGGTTGGTTGGCTGCACTTGTAAACGTTTTATATGTGTGTATGCATGTGTATAATCTTCAAAGGTGCTTTTTCTTACAGCTTTATATAATATATATATATATATATATATCCCTATATATACATTTTGTATATTTGTTCTTAAGAGGAACGTCATTTTGGGGGATTAGAAAAAGTAAAGGATCTGTTACAGCTATTTACACATTGTTATCAAAAGCACGAATATGAAAGACATGTACATTAATAACCATTAAGATTGCTATTTTAACTGCCAGTATACACTAAAAAAAGGTCCTTCTTCAATGATTTAATAATGTGTTACCACATTTCAAAACGTTTGAAGTTCTAAAATTTGGTGTCAAAATTAGATGTCATAACAGCTGCAGAAAGAGCTCCAATTTATTTTCCTTTTAATTTTCTAATGATTATTTTTGAAAAATTATCTTCAAATGCATGCGGAGGACTTCCTAATCACTAATCTAACATAGAAACTGGAATATATGCTAAAATAGCCTGATTTAATGCCATAAGTTTATGTAGCGGTTAACCAAATGAAGTGGAGTATTGATTTTAATTCAGATGCTAGTCTGTATCTGCCCAAATTTATTAATTACAATTTTCACTTTGAAAATCTGTCTGCTACAATATATTGAAAAATCATTCACGTGTAACCTTTATATGTAGAAATACTTGATTAATAAAAGATAATTCAAATAGTATGTCATTTTGATTAATTTAATAATCCAGAAACATGTATTGTATGGTTAAGTCAATTACAGCATACCCATTCAAAGAAATGTTTTGTGATTTCTAAAAATAGTTATGAAAGAGTTTATGTAATAATTTGGATATTTCATTTTCTAATATGATGCTAACGGAAATATTGCAATATTTAAGAAAATGTGCATGTAAAAAAATTTGAGAATAAAATATTCCAAACTTCACATATTTTTCTATTTTCTAAATGGAAAATTTGCTTTCAAGAAATTATCGTTCAATTCTTTTTTTTTTTAAAAAACAGCCTATTCATAAAAATTGAAATATTGTAAGTATTTATTATTGCATATAAGAACAAGAACAAGCATAGTTTCTCTGTGCCAATGAATGCATATCAATAATTTTTGTTGGATTAATGTAATAAATAGCAATATAATGTTCATTAAGTTATATGATTTATGTAATAAGTATATAGTAAACTTTACAATATATATTATATTAGTATATTTCATGCATAGCATAATAAACTATATATGTATATAAATTTGTTTAACATTTGCCTTTATATTAGAACATTATAGAATATTATTGACTCTCAAAAGTGTTCATAATACATTGCCTATTTACAAAATGCAAGTTACAAACTATAATGTATGTTACAGTAACGCATTAGAGTGAACAAATGACGGTGATGCCATCATTATGAGGCTTACAGAGAGCTCCATGTGACAAACAATAACTAATTATAAAGCACAGCTAGGTGGCATGTCAGATGATTGTAAGGGTGGATAAGTATCATCAGAAAGTGTTGGCAAAATAGGGTGCTCAGCCTTCTGAAAGTGGCATTTCGATGACTACCTGGAAAGCATAATGGAACAAACCATTTGGATATTGGAAGAAGAACATTCTAGATGGAAAGAATAGTTTTATTTTTACAATGGATGATTCAATGAAAAGACAAAGAAGAGAGAGAAGCAGCAAGAGAAAAAGTAGAACTCTATAGGTATAAGGAAAAAATCCCAAGAGGAAATACAATGATCTTTGGGATGTCAACAGTAATCATCTTTGGGAACGCTTATGACCTTATGATTACCTTCTTTTTGTTTACCTTAAGGCCTTGAATACCTGTTTTAGTAGGCCAGTTATATCATGTGTGAGACTAAATGCTAAATGGAAATGTAGAGGCCTATTCAAAAAGCCAAGAAAGATAATTACTGCTAATGGTTCAAAATACAAGGATTTTTCTTTCACATTCTTTGTGTCCGTTTGTCATGATGTTTTTTATTTGCTATTTAATGTCATTGTAAGTAAAGCTGAAATTTTAAATTGGGAGCATAAATTATACCATTAATCTTTATACGGCACAATGACAATTTTAAATGCAACTATAAAAGATTTGACTTGCATAGGAACCATCAAAATTACATGATTCCTATTTCATAGTTTGTACATAAACATGTATATTTCTTTCTTAAAAGAACAGTGGAAATGCTGCACCAAGCTATCTCAACTGTTTTTATTTCACTTCCGGAGATGATATGCACATCCTAGCAACATTCTCCATCTGCTACATCGTGAACAAGGACGAGATGAACACAAAAGGAACTCGGGTTGGCCCTCCTAACCTTTTTCGTTCTATGTCATGATTTTCAGTGCAAGGGGTTGGCTCATAAACAAATCAGCAAGAGCAAGAAGGGTGATGATAAGGATTCTAGATAATTCGTACTTCTTAGATCAACATTACCTTCTTTCTGTGTTTGAAGCAACTTCCAGTTTGCATGCAATGTGGTCTCTCAGGGTTATCAGCATACCCAGCCATGAAGGTGAGAGCCAGACCCTGGACAGACTTTGATTCCCTTTGAATTCCCATGCACTGTAAATCCGTCAACGTCCTAGGTATATGGGGAATGCTGTAAACAAATGAGGTGCCAGGAACAGTGGATGTGCATAATGCCCAGGTCTCTTGTCCCTTCGGGCCTCACAAAACATAAGTTCAAAAAATAAAGTTAAGAACTTCAAGAATTGTAGAGAAACCTAAGCTAAGCATGGACCCTGTCTGTGCAGCCAAACATGGTCCTGTTTGGCTGCACAGCTCACAGCCCGTGATGCTGACCTTTGAGTGGAATTTGAAGAATTATATCCTCTGCTCATACTGAGCCGTCATAATATGCATGTGAAACTGAATGTTGAAACAATTCACGTTTTGACTAAGATTCCAGGCCATCACAAAGGCTATGTTCTTTTTAAAATTTATCTGTGGAACGCATTCTCTGAGTGCCACCATTTCCCTATCATCCAGGGAAATGGGAAGTATCTTTTTCTGAACCATGGGCAGATGAGCCACATAAAGCCACAGGTGTGTTCCCTTAAGTTGAGGGCTCTATGGCCTGGTACCTGTTTCATGACTGAAAAAAGCTAAACTAGTCAATAGGAAGACACGAGAAACAATAACGAGCTATGTTTAGAAAACCAAACTGAAATCCTCATTCATCAGGGGCAATTTAAGTGGTCACTGCTTTCCATAGAGCATTTGTGGCTACTTGGGGTCATCCAAGCAGAAATAACTTATGCTCCAAATGACTGTCTAGAAAGGGGAAGAAAATTCAACAGTGAGAGTGTATGTATGGAGTGGATCACAGAGGACACAGCCGGGCAGAGGCCTCTTCCGAGGGACCTAACAAATGCACTGTCAGTGATCAGATTAGCCACATAAAAACATGGTATTGGAATGCCAACAAAATGTGTGAGCCGCAACCAGTTCAGTCATTTCCGATGCAGCACTCTGTACCTTTAAGCTCCTTCACCAAGACGCCACAATTTGTTTTAAAACAGATGCCTCTTGATTTATGAGCATCAAACTGCTATCTCATTTTCTGAGAGACAAGACCTTAATACTCAGTGGCAAATATGAAGTGGTAACCATGTTTTTTTCAATTTAGAAAAGCCTGGGAGGAACTATAGATTATTTTAAAAGACTCTTTCAAACATCTCTGCCATCTATGCTTCAATTACACTTAAAACAGCACAGAAACATTAGTAACCATTCAAGTTCTCTTCTGGACAGGGCTAAGAAGCACGAGTATGCCATTTCTCTCATCGCACTCTGTGAAAATTTAACTGTGATTTTCCTAAGAGCTTAAAGCTTCCATTGCTGCCGCCATCAATTTATGGAATTCCAAGTTAATAACAACAGGTATTTCCTTCTTAATGACATAGGCTTGTTTTGTTACTGTTTGACTTTGTTTTTCTAAATTGAGTCTCTCATCAGTTATTGACTTCTATGTAATAAACCATGAGAGTCTGCAAATTTTTATACAAATACAACTTTTTTTTTACAATATAATTATACAATCCCTACAAAAACAAAGTTGCCAGATTTTCTTCTTCTCAAAATGAGCTTTTGCCTAAGGCACCATGTAGATTTTAATCTTCTCCAGGGCAGGAGCTATAATTCAAGATTTTTTTTAAGTACTGAAGAGCTTCCAGAGTTTTATTTTATGCAACATATATACTCAATAAATATTGATGAGTCACCTGCCTATACAATCTACACAAAGCAATTTGGTTCTCTCTAAAAACTCAGAAATTTGAGTCTCCAAAGATTACCACTGCCCTGAAGGGTAGAGGATAAGTAAGGGATAGAGGACTTAAAAGATTGATGGTCATTCTCAGAGTAGAAGATGTTTAAGAGGGACTGGATATAGCCACCCTCGGCCACATCACACATAATGTTTTGTACTATTTCTGGGCTCTGTTTGCCCTAAGGTGCCTGCTGTCCTGTTCTCTGAGATGACCAAAAGATTTACAGCTAAGAGCCATATCTATTTTATTAAATGATGCAGAGATATAGACTCTCATGATTCTACACACACACACATACACACGCACACACACACACACACACACACACACACACACATACAACACACACACACAGAACAAGAAGGAGAAAGAATTTGTGAATTTCAAGAAAAATCAACCAACGAAGACATTATATGCTACCATTCACTTAGTTAAAAAAAAAAAAAAGTATATGATCGTGAAAATGGATACTGAAAATTCATATAATAGATTAACAAAAAATAAGATGAAGACAATCAAAGCAAAAATGTCAAGCCTCCATGTTTACACAGGGCATGCATATTAGACAACCTTAAAAGAATGACACTCACTGAGTGAGTGTAACCAAGATGGAGAGACTTTATATTTTTCTAAAACTAATCTGTCCTCCAGAATTTTCTATGTTCCATTTATCTTTTTAGTTTTCTAGAAATATTGTGGCTCCTCCAAATTCAGCAAGCTTGAATCAGACATTGAAGCCTATGTTTTTGGATCACTAAGTGTCAGTTGATGAAACTTTGCTTCCTCAGAATGAAAGGGATAACTCTCTACAACAGAGGCCTGCAAACTTTTTCTATAAAGGGCCAGACCAAACTATTTTTGGCTCTGAGAGCTCTGTGTGTTAAATTGCTGCTACTCGCCACTGCCACTGTAGTGTGAAAGCACGTAGATACCAGAATACAGTAAATAGGTGTGACTGTGTTCCAACAAAAATTTATTTGCAAAAATAAGTAAAGAAGCACATTTGGCTTGTAAAGTTATAGTTTTCCAACTACTGTTCTATGGTGCCAGCCTGTCAAAAATAATACTTTTTTTTTTTTTTTTGCTTCAGTTGCCTTTTCTTCGGTGGATATTCAGAAATGGAGACGATACTTATATAAGTTGCAGAACCAGGCCAATCAGGGCAGTTGTTATGGGAGTAGATAAATTAATCCTGACCTCTAAACCTTAATCTGGCTATGTCTTTATGGTGAATTGACCAGCGATGCTATCATAAACATCTCTTGAGATCTTGTAAGATTTCATAAGAAATGTCTTATAACAGAAACTAAATCCTCATACAGATTCTCATGTGCAAACTCTAAATGCTCATATGCATTTAAAACATACATACACGTTTACGTTAAAAAGTCAGTTTATGGTACAACATAGCACTTGATTTCATGCCAAGCACCCTGTAGCTACGTAGTAAATATTAATTAAATGAAACACTCCAATTCTCATTCCCCTAGCATTTGTTTCAAATTTAAGTATTTAATAATTCAGCATAGTCTTATTATAACTTCCCAATTGCCATCCTATAGCCTAGATCAATGATATGAGGTCAAGATGCCTTTCCAGGCTGAGGTCTGAGAGACAATACTTGATCAATCTATTATTCTTTTTGTCCACATTACAATGCTTCAGAATACTGAGAACATACAGAATACAGTTATGTGGTTATGACTTCCTTTTTTCAAATACATATCCATGATTAATTTATGCTCGTTTTCCCATTTGAACAAGTGACATTGGGTACTAAAAATTATACTTTTGAGGGCATGGCCGTTGGCCCCCTAAAGGTTCACTGAAAAATTACTGACATGAAGCAGACTGATTAATAGGAGAGAAGGTGTACAGATTTCATTTAATGTGTGTGCCAGGAATCCTTCAGCATCAAGACCCAACTTCCAAAAGAGCTAGAAAAATGTAAGTACCATCTCGAAGTGACAGAAAGAATAGGGGCTTGCATTCCAGTAACACAGGTTATGGGAGTGGAAAGAAGAGGAATTCTATTGAGGGGTCACAAGTGATAGGAGAATGAATGCATGGGTGGAGAGGCAGTGAATGACTTGCAAACCGTTTTCCTTGGAAGCTGAACGAAACTGAGAGACAGGCATCATTTTGCAATATGTTTCTTCCTCTCCTTTCCTGCAATAAATAATTTTAACCAGGAGAAGCAGCAGCTTGGGATAGAAGGTGGGGGAAGAGGGGAGTTCAAAGAAACTTTGTGGCAAAATGCCCTATTTTGAGGTGAATTTCCCTGAATCCCTTCATTGGCAGGGTTCTAAATTGCTGCTTTGTATCTCAAATTTAAAGAAATAGCAAGCCGGCTTGGTGGCTCAGCCTGTCATCCCGCGCCTTGGGAGGCCGAGGTGAGTGGATTGCCTGAGCCCGTGGGTTCGAGACCCGCCTGGGCAGTCTGGGTGAGACCTCATCTCTACAATAAAATCCAAAAAATTAGCCGGGCGTGGGAGCGCACGCTTGTAGTTCCAGCTACTTGGAAGGCTGAGGTGGAAGGATCGCTGGGGCCCAGCAGTTCGAGACTGCGGTGGCCGGGAGCAGCCACTGCACTCCAGTCTGGACGGCAGAGTGAGACTCCAACCCAAAACAACAACAACAAAAACACCCCAAAGATAAGATCCACTTGGCTAAGATTTTTTTCAACCCTAAATGCTTTGATCTAGGTGTTTATGATATAAAAGTTGCTTTTTACTTCATTCTCACATAATAAATGAGGTTTCATGAGTTCCCATATACAAATATGCATTAATTTACGTTCGATCAATATTGTGATTTATGAATAAGGCAGTAGATATTGAAGCTCACAAACCTTTCCTTTGGGGTCTAAATTTATGGTCTTGTATTAAATCTTGTTTATGAAGCAACTTTGAGATTTGCTTTTGCTCTAAACATAATGGCTGGGAATCTTTTACTTAAATTTATCAAATAATCCAATCTCTTTCTACCCTCTCTCAGCCACACAACACACTAATTTGCACCTGAAGAGGGTTTCTCTTTTATTACTATGCTAATATTTGTGACACAGTTTGATACAGAAAAGAGTTGCTTTAAGCATCTTGGGACAAAAAAAACAAAAAACCAAACAAACAACTGTAGATCGGCTACCCTTTGTCTGATAGCAGGCAAACTGCTGAACTAGCCTTTTAAATCTATTCAGTTGTAATGTTAAAGTTGGAAATAATTGCAAACTAAACAAAGCTCAACAAGATGTTTGTCCTAGTAAGAAAACTTAAATAAAATAAGAAAACAATAATTTTGAAGCAATGCTGTTAAGACAGCCAAAGAAGCCTGGGGAGAGATTCTGCTGAGACCCTAACCTAAAAGCCAAAACTAAGTGGGTACCTTCCTTTTTAAGTAGGATGAGTTTCTTTATGGTAGGATGTTGCCTGGAAGCAGGAGTGTCCAGCTTCAAGATAAGCCTTTCTACCCAGAACTGCGAACGGGGCATTCCTGGCTTGAACGGTTCCCCATTGCCTGCGACCAAAGTCTCCTCTCTGAAACTCCAGGCCTTCCACGCTCTGGTATCAGTCTTCCAGATGCTCAAAATCGCTACACGAACATGCTCAAATCTCTTCTGTAGTGACAAACGCTTCCTTGACGGCCCATCCTCTTGGCACCATCCTCTTCTCTCTACTCCAAATCAACATCTCCGTTCAGCTGCCTGGGCTCACTGCCTGTTTCTTCACTACCCATTGCAGTGCAGCCATGCTTTGCTGAAAGTATTCTCACCTTATCACTCAGTCCAGGGGGCACTTCTTATCCTTATCCTGCTTAAACTTTCCAAGGTGGGATTTGACACCATTGTCTTCTTTTGCCTTCGTTGAGACCTCATCTGCTTCTCTTCCTTGTTTCAGCGTCGTGCCCCGTCTCCCTTGCAGGCTCTGTTTTCCTATCACTCACATTTGGGTGTCCATCTAAGAGCCGTCTCGGGCCTGCTTTCTGGTGACTCTTCTCCATCTAAAAATCTTACTCATTTCCAAAGTTTCTATGACTGTGTCTGTATTCCCAGGTCCACACCTCCATTCCCAATCTCTCCATTGACTTCCAAACCCATAAATCCTACTGCTTTCTGGGTACCTTCACTTGGCAATTCAAATTCACCCTCAGTTATTATTATTTTTAAGAGACAGAGTCTCAGTCTGTTGCCCAGACTGGAGTGCAATGATGCAATTATAGCCCATTGCAACCTCAAATTCCTGGACTCAAGCGATCCTCCCACCTTAGCCTCCCAAGTAGTTGGGGACTACAGGTGTGTGCTATCATGCCTGCCTAATTTTTAAATTGATATGTCCAGACAGAGTCTCATGTTGCCAGCGCTTGTCTGGAACTCCTGGCCTCAAGTGATCCTCCTGCCTCAGCCTCCAAGTTCTGGGATCTAGGTGTGAGACACCACACCCAGCCTCAACCTTGATTTAAATTAGACTTCCCAAACTGAAATCTTCTTAGTTAAATTTTGCTTTACAATTTTACACTGCACCACTATCTATTCAGTTCTTTTGACAAAAGCCTAGTGGACATTCTTGACTTCTCCTCAACTCCCATAACCAGCCAAACCTTAGATTCTACGGGTCATACCTCACAGTTCTCAAATCTATCTTTCTGTGTCTTTACCACTGTGATAGAATCATAAATATATATTTGACCTTCATCCCTAACTCTGGTAATTTCCTGAGTAAGAATGGTGACAGGAGCATCTATTGCTATAACCTTTGGTCTTCACCCCAGCTCCTGACAGAGCTTGTAAATCCCTTGGAATTTCATGAGTGATAGAAGCGTCTTTTGCTCTAATGAGGCAATTCTCGTGACTGATGAGCCCCTAGATAGGTTCAGGATAGGAGCTGATCACCAGGAAGACAAAACCTTGATTAGAACCTTGGAACTTTCAGCCCTATTCTCCAATCTCTGGGAAGGGAAAAGGGGCTGGAGACTGAGTCAATAGTAATGCCTAGATGATAAACCTCCGTGAAAGCTCCTTGATGATGGGACTTGGAGAGCTTATGGGTTGGGGAATGCATGCATGTGCTGGGAGGGTAGCACGTCCCAACTTAATCAGGACAGCAACTTCTGAGCCCGAGAGCCTTCCAGACCTCATTCTAGGTACATTTTTATCTGGCTATACGTTTATACCCTTCACGGTAAGCCAGTGATAGTAGGAAAAGTGATTTCCTAACTTTTGCGAGCCACACTAGCAAATGTTTGCACCTGAGCTTGATGTTGTGGAGACCCCTAACTTGGTAGCCAAATGGGACAGAAGTGTGAGTGCCCTGGGCACCTGGTTCTTGTATTGGCATCTAAAGCGGGGCAGTCTTGTAAGGCTGAGCTCTCTACCCGCGGGGCCTGTGCTGACTCCTGTTAGTGCCAGAACTGAGTGGAACTGTAGGATGCCCAGTTGATGTCTGGAAAGATGGAGAACTGTTTGGCATGGGGACAACCCCGCACGTTTGGTGTCAAAAGTATTGAGAGTAAAGACACTTCAGAACAATCATTACTGCAGTTTAGGATATGTCATTTGGATGAGGGACTGTTAGAACAATCCAAAACAATATTCTTACATCTAATCTTGTCCCCTCCAATCCATTTTCTGTGCTGCAGCTGGAATGATCTTAATTCAGGTTTACTCCTTCCACGTCCCTGCCCAAAGCATCTTTTGCAATCCTTAGGATAACATGCACATTTCCTAACACATAATAAGGTCTTCTGTATCTGAGCTCCATCTACCTTTTTAGCCTTCTTCGTGCCCTTCTTTCTTTGATTCATTTGTGGCCTCGCCATGGAGACCTCCCGGCAGATATTCCTATTCTCTACACACTTTCAGTATACCTAGAATGTAGTTCTCTTCTCTTCACTCTTAGCTAACCTGTATTTGTCCTTCAGGGCTCAGTTTGAGCCTGGATGTCTTCCCTGGCTTCCGAGGTCAGGCAGGCTTTCCTACAGCAGTAGGCTCTTACAGCATCCTCACATCCCTAGCAGCACTCATCATTCCTTGGCGTTGGATCGACCCTTGTTGTTGGATCTTTCATCCTTAGGAAGCCAGGGCTGCCACAGTGCCTGGCACACAGGAGGGACTCGCTGGCCGACAGGCTGACTAAATGGATGTTCTTCCAAGTAAACCCAGTGCATCAGCTAGTCTGAGCTTTTGGCCAGTTTTGAAATACACATTGTCATCTTCCACCTTTGTGCCTTTGCTGGTGATGTTTTTCTGTTCAGACGGACTTCGCCTCTATCCCACCCTCCCCATCGCCACACGTTTTTAAGCCTCAGCCTAAATTTGGCTTCTTCCAACATGTGTTCCCCGCCAGCAGAGTCAGCGCCAGTCCTTCCCTTCCTTTCTAGGAAAATGCATCTGAAGGCGATGTTTTGCATATATCCTCTGGATGCATAAATGACCCCCTTAGGTCTATCCATGGATCCTTTGGGTTCTATAGACCTGTGACAAAGACTGGCTAGATGTTCACTAAATCCATTTCCTCTTCTTTCTGAGCACAGAGGTAGACTACATTTCCTGGCCTCCATTGCGATTGGGAGTATCTGTAAGACTGATTTCTAGCCAGGTGTACACCACTTCCAGACCTGGCCCTCAAAAGTTCCTTATGTTATCCTCCCTGTTCCTTCTCTGTCTGTGGATGTAGATGAATGTGATGAACTTAGAAGCCACATGTTAAAGATGGCAGAGCCACAAGATGAAAAGGGCCTAGATCACTGTACAGATGTACCTGTTTTAGACTTTATGTAAGTGAAAGAAATATTTTTATTGAGTTTGAAATATTATATACTTTTGTGTACATTTGTTACAGCATTTGACCTATCTTAGCTGATATAAAACACTAAGTTAAAAACCCCTGTGTTAAAAAAAGTAAAATAAATAAAATAAAAACCCCTGTGTTTTTTGAAAAGACAATCGGAGGATGAGTGGTTGCCAGGGGTTGGGGAGAGGGAGGAATAAACATGTGGAGCATAGAGAATTTTTTAGTGCAGGGAAACCACTCTTCATGGTATTATAGGGGCCGTGTGTCAGTATGCATCTGTCACAACCCATAGAATGTGCAACACTAAGAGCGAGTGCTAATGTAGACGGTAGACTTTGCGTGATAGTGGTGTATCAGTTTGTGGATTGTAGCAAATGTATGACTAGATGCTGGATGTGGTTCTTGGAGGTGACTGTGTATGTGTGGGGAGCAGGGGAGACGGCATGTATGGGGAACTCTGTACTTTCTGCTCACCTTTGCTGTGAACCTAAAACTGCTCTAGAAAGTAAAGTCTACAAAACCAAACCAAACCCTGGTTTGCACATTTATAATAATTAGTTTGGACTACTTATATGCTCTGATCACAAACTTCTTGAGATTGTCTCGCTATGTGAGGCACAGAGCCTGATAATAAATATTTATTTCGATGAGAATCAATCTAAGATAACACAGCAACCCCAAATATACATGCACCCAATAATAGGACTTCAAAACCCATGGAAAACAAACAAAAACAAAAAATATGATAAAGCTGAAAGAAGGAATACAAATCTACAATTGTAGTTGGTGACTTCAACACTCCTCTCTCAGTAATTAGTGGCACTGTTATTATACAGAAAATTAATCAAAAAGTAGAACTGGATAAAACCACCAGCCACCAGGATGTAACTGGTATTTATAGGCTACTTCACCCAACAATAGCAGAATGTACTTTCTTTTCATGTGCACATTCATATACATAGATCATGTCCTGGGCTGTAAAACAAACTTCAACCAATTTAGAGGAATTGAAATTATATAGAGTATGCACTCAGAAAGAGAATGGGGGGGGGGCAGCATCAATAAGGGTACCAGATCTCAAACCAGGTGAAGTGGGGACCAAAGGGAGGCCCAAACTTTACCTGTATGATGACCACTTGTATACCTGATCCTAATCCTGAATTGTACCCAACATCTTTAAAATAAAAAATAAATTTAAAAAAAAGAGAATAAGAAAATCTCAATGCATGGAAATTATAAAACACAAATGATCCATGAGTCCATAAAATCTCTCAAGAAAAAATTTAAAATACATTAATCTGAAGGAAAATGGAAATACATTCATCTGTGGATTTTTAAAGAAAAATACAGCATTTCAGAATTTGTGGGATACAGCTAAAGCACAACTGAGAGATAAATGCATGGCACCAAATGCTTATATTAGAAAAAGAGAAAGTTCTAAAACCAATAACCTAGGTTTCCATCTCAAAAAACTAGAAAAAGAAGAGTGAAATAAACCCAAATGATCAGAAGGAAGGAACTAATAAAGAATAGAATAAATAAAACTGAAAACAAGAAAACAGTAAAGTCAATACAATAAATTGATTCTTAAGAAAAATCAATAAATTTGCTGAACCTTTAGCAAGACTGACAAAGACAAGAGAGAAGACACAAATTACCAATTAGCAATGAAACAGGGAATGTCACTAGAGACCCTGAAGCCATTAAAAGGATAAAAGAAGAATACCGAAAGCAACTTTATGTTCATAAATTCAGCAGCTTGGAAGAAACACACCAACTTCTTGAAGACTGTAGACTATCAAAATTCAGCCAAGATGAAAGAGACAATCTGAATAGTCCTGAAATTATAAATGACCCCCTTAAGTCATGGATCCTTTGGGTTCTATAGACTTGTGACAAAGACTGGCTAGATGTTCACTAAATCCATTTCCTCTTCTTTCTGAGCACACAGGTAGACTACATTTTCTGGCCTCCATTGCGATTGGGAGTATCTGTAAGACTGATTTCTAGCCAGGTGTACACCACTTCCAGACCTGGCCCTCAAAAGTCCCTCATGTTAGCCTCCCTGTTCCTTTTTCTATCTGTGGATGTAGATTAATGTGGTGAACTTAAATTGAACTCATAATTGAAAATCTCCCAATAAAGAAATATTCAGGTTTCACTGGAGAATTCTAAATATATAAAGAGGAATTAAGCCCAAGTTGATACTTTTTTTTTTGCAAAAAATAGAAGAGGAGAGAGCGCTTATCATTTTATGAGACCAATGCAGATGCTAAAGCCAGACAAAGATAGTACGAACAAAACAAAACAAGGCCAGGCAGCGGTGGCTTGTGCCTGTAATACCAGCACTTTGGGAGGCGGAGGCGAAAGAGTTGCCTGAGCCCAGGGGTTCAAGACCAGCCAGGGCAACTTGGTGAGACCTCGTTTTCACAATTAAAAAAAAAAAAAAAGAGCCAGGCATGGCAGTGCATGCCTGTGGTTCTAGCTACTTTGGAAGGCTGAGGCAGAAGGATCACCTGAACCCAGCAGGTCGAGGCTGTGGTGGCTGTCAGTGTGACACTGCACTCTATCCTGGGTGACTCCTACTCAAAAAAAAAAACAAAAACCCCCAAAACTACACACCAAAATCTCTCATAAACATAGACACAAAAATTGCAAAACATATGGAATTGTGCTCTTTAAATGAATGACTTATCCTGCCTGTGAATGATATCCCAATTAAATAGTCAATGTAATCCATCATACCAACGGCATAGAGGAAAAGTCATAGAATTCTACCAATTGTGCAGAAAAATGATTGTGCAGAACAACTATCCATGATAAAAAACTCTCAGAAAGTTAGCAATGGGGTAATGTCTTCACTTGATTAAAAAAAAAAATCTACAAACACCCACTTTACAGTTAACATTGTATTCAGTGACGAAAGACTAAATGTTTTCTCCTTAAAATCAGGAACAAGGCAGGGGTGTCCTCTGTTATCTTATTTGACGTAGTGCTGGGAGCTTTCAACAGAGCAATAAGGCAAGAAAAAGAAATATAAGCCGGGCTCGGTGGCTCAGCCTGTAATCCTGCGCCTTGGGAGGCTGAGGTGAGTGGATTGCCTGAGCCCGCGGGTTTGAGACCCACCTGGGCAGGCGAAACCTCATCTCTACAATAAATCAAAAAAATTAGCCGGGCGTGGTAGCACACGCCTGTAGTTCCGGCTACTCGGAAGGCTGAGGTGGAAGGATCGCCGGAGCCCAGCAGGTCGAGGCTGCGGTGGCCGGGAGCGGCCACT